>CM042803.1:6112687-6167094 GCA_018691245.2 Ips nitidus
CTTAGTNGAGAAGNCGNAAGNNNGACNCACGCGTTCGTNNGTAGCNGCATTGNCGGCCCCANNACGGGGAGANTTTCCGTTGCTNAGGANNCCNAGTNCAGNCTTGCAAAAGNGTANNTATCGTGNNANANATATACTGTGTNGGCCGNCGCNTGCATTANGGTAAAGGTGAATTTTGAAATGTCTTTGACAAATTGTCATTTTGACAGGAAATGACAGTTCAAAAAACCGAAAAATTGAGTTTATACTCGTTTTCGACTAATTTGGGGTAGGAGATCACAAAAAACGTGAAATCAGATTTGAAAAAGCACTCCTGCCTTAAAATCTTCATAAAACACGTTTTTACCGTACAATTTATAACTTGTGAGGTTAGGGTTGGAGTTGGACGAATAATTTTAGTGGCATTGGATTCCTTGACCCCGAATTAGTCGAAAAGGAGTATAATGTCGATTTTTTGACATTTCGACCTGTCATCACCTGTCAAAGTGACAGCTTGTCAAAAAATCGACATTATACTCGTTTTCGACTAATTCGGGGACGGGGAATCTAGTGGTGACGTTCATTTTTGCTTAACTTTTTCGAAAACTTGGTTTTATGGAAGTTTCTCGAACTGGGTAAAAGATATCGGCAAACTGATTTCAAAAATGGATTCCTTGACCCCGAATTAGTCGAAAACGAGTATAATGTCGATTTTTTGACATTTCGACCTGTCATTAAGTGTCAAAGTGACTTTGACAGGTAATGACAGGTCGAAATGTCAAAAAATCGACATTATACTCGTTTTCGACTAATTCGGGGTCAAGGAATCCAATGCCACTAAAATAAAGCGCCTAGCTCGCACCCTAACGTCAGAAACGTCAAAGTGACAGCTGAAAAGGTGGCGTTTTGACAGGTATCACGCCGGTGGAGGGTACCGAGGAAACGGTGCGCGTCGTATCGATGGACAAGGATTTTCACGTCGACTGTTACGTGTGCGAACAGTGCGGCATGCAATTGACCGACGAACCGGACAAACGTTGTTATCCGCTCGACGGTCGTTTGTTTTGTCGCTCCTGTCACGTGCAACGTCTGAATCGGGCCGCGCCCCATCAAATGATGCGACCAGTCGCCGCCACCTATCAATACACCGGCTGAACGACGCAATTATGACACTTTTGACAGATGACAGATGAGAATTGACAGATGACATTCATATTTGACAGATGACTGATATAAGATGACAATTTTGACAGATGACACTTAGGACAGTTGATATATGACAGATGCGAATTGACAGATGATATTAATTTTTGACAGACGACAGATGTCACTTATAACACTTGACAGAATTTGTGCGATTATTACTAACAGATGCAAAATTTTCGTGATTAAATTTAAATTGTCAATTTTTGTCAAATTTTATTTTCGATAAAAAAGTGTCAAAACAAAAACCTTAATGACATTTGACAATTTGTCGTGAATTATACACTTTTTTTTTTATTATAAATGTCATTTTTGACAGAGAACAGTTAAAATCAATTTATTTTTGTAATTTTTTTTGACAAACGACAACTTTGACAGATTGACATTAATTTTGACAGATGACACTCATGCCAGATGAGAATTGACAGATGATTGATAAAAGATGACAATTTTGACAGATGACACTTAGGACAGTTGATATATGACGGATGCAAATTGACAGATGATATTAAATTTTGACAGATGTCTGACTTATAACATTTTGACAGAATTTGTGCGATAATTGACAGATGTTAAATTTTCGTGATTTATGACAAATTTAAATTGTCAAAATTTTATTTCTGACAAAAAAAGTGTCAAAACGAAAACCAAAATGACATTTGACAATTTGTCGTGAATTATACACTTTTTTTTTTATTATAAATGTCATTTTTGACAGAGAACAATTAAAATCAATTTTTTTTTAATTTTTGTTATTTTTTGATAAACGACAACTTTGACAGATGACATTTTTGACAATTGACGGATGCCAAATTTTCGTTAATTACGAAAAAATTTAAATTGTCAATTTTTCAATTAATTTTGTCAAAATGTTAATTTTGACATTTTTTTTTGACAAATGACAGTAAAAGTTCCAACTTTTTTTTTAATTTTGACGTTTTCGACGTAATTGTTGTGTCGAAACTGTCAAATTGAACTGACTGATGATTTAGGTTAGGTTTTTGACAACATTTGACAGGTGACGGACAAATGACAGATGACGTTTTTTTTTTAAATTTTTCTTTCATATATATTTACATACATTGTGGGGCAATAATAATAAATAATAATAAAAGGATGTTGATTGCGAGACGTTTCTGTTTTTTCTCATTTAAACCATCCTCAGGGTTCCTGCGTCAGTTTGTACGTTGCGCTTGCGCTTTCATATTTTTTTTTTTAAGTTTTTTTTGGGCGGCCATCTTGAATTTTCTGTCAACCAGTGACAGTTAACGTCAAATTGACAGTTTTAATGGATTCCCTGACATTTACAAATGTCAATTGAGTAGATTCAATTTTCGGTAGATTAAGAGACTAACCTTTTACGAATATTTTAAAACGTTTTTAGATCATTTTTACGACAGATTTTATCTACTTTTATTAATCTACCGATTTTACAAATTGACATTTGTCTGTCAAAAAAAAATGACACCGGAAACCAACAACAAATCAGAATCTCTTAGCGCAAAAAAATACCAATTTTTAAAGTTTTACCAGTTTACGCAAAATTTGACAGATGTCATAATTTGACAGTTAGAAAAAAAATTTAATATCAGAAAATCAACCAATTTACGTAAAATTATTGACATTTTTTATTTGTTGTCAATTTTGACGTTTTTAGGTAAAATCTTTGAGTTTAATTTTTTTTGACAGCTGTCACAATTTGAACGTTTTTTGACAGGAAATTCAAAATGGCGGCCCCGGACGCCATTTTGTCTGTCATTTCTTAAATCTACCGGAAATTCCCTTTAAAATGAGGTAAAACTCGATTTTTTGACAGAAAATTCAAAATGGCGGCCCGGGACGTTATTTTGTCTGTCATTTCTTAAATCTACCGGAAATTCCCTTTAAAATGAGGTGCAACTCGGTTTTTTGACAGAAAATTCAAAATGGCGGCCTGGGACGCCATTTTGTCTGTCATTTCCTGAATCTACGGGAAATTCCCTTTCAAACGAGGTGCAACTCGGTTTTTTGACAGAAAATTCAAAATGGCGGCCTGGGACGCCATTTTGTCTGTCATTTCCTGAATCTACGGGAAATTCCCTTTCAAACGAGGTGCAACTCGGTTTTTTGACAGAAAATTCAAAATGGCGGCCTGAGACGCCATTTTGTCTGTCATTTCCTGAATCTACGGGAAATTCCCTTTCAAACGAGGTGCAACTCGGTTTTTGACAGAAAATTCAAAATGGCGGCTTGGGACGCCATTTTGTCTGTCATTTCCTGAATCTACGGGAAATTCCCTTTCAAACGAGGTGCAACTCGGTTTTTTGACAGAAAATTCAAAATGGCGGCCTTGGGACGCCATTTTGTCTGTCATTTCTTAAATCTACCGGAAATTCCCTTTAAAATGAGGTGCAACTCGATTTTTTGACAGAAAATTCAAAATGGCGGCCTGGGACGCCATTTTGTCTGTCATTTCTTGAATCTACCGGAAATTCCCTTTAAAATGAGGTGCAACTCGGTTTTTTGACAGAAAATTCAAAATGGCGGCTTGGGACGCCATTTTGTCTGTCATTTCCTGAATCTACGGGAAATTCCCTTTCAAACGAGGTGCAACTCGGTTTTTTGACAGAAAATTCAAAATGGCGGCCTTGGGACGCCATTTTGTCTGTCATTTCCTGAATCTACGGGAAATTCCCTTTCAAACGAGGTGCAACTCGGTTTTTGACAGAAAATTCAAAATGGCGGCTTGGGACGCCATTTTGTCTGTCATTTCCTGAATCTACGGGAAATTCCCTTTCAAACGAGGTGCAACTCGGTTTTTTGACAGAAAATTCAAAATGGCGGCCTTGGGACGCCATTTTGTCTGTCATTTCCTGAATCTACGGGAAATTCCCTTTCAAACGAGGTGCAACTCGGTTTTTGACAGAAAATTCAAAATGGCGGCTTGGGACGCCATTTTGTCTGTCATTTCCTGAATCTACGGGAAATTCCCTTTCAAACGAGGTGCAACTCGGTTTTTGACAGAAAATTCAAAATGGCGGCTTGGGACGCCATTTTGTCTGTCATTTCCTGAATCTACGGGAAATTCCCTTTCAAACGAGGTGCAACTCGGTTTTTGACAGAAAATTCAAAATGGCGGCTTGGGACGCCATTTTGTCTGTCATTTCCTGAATCTACGGGAAATTCCCTTTCAAACGAGGTGCAACTCGGTTTTTTGACAGAAAATTCAAAATGGCGGCCTTGGGACGCCATTTTGTCTGTCATTTCCTGAATCTACGGGAAATTCCCTTTCAAACGAGGTGCAACTCGGTTTTTGACAGAAAATTCAAAATGGCGGCTTGGGACGCCATTTTGTCTGTCATTTCCTGAATCTACGGGAAATTCCCTTTCAAACGAGGTGCAACTCGGTTTTTTGACAGAAAATTCAAAATGGCGGCCTTGGGACGCCATTTTGTCTGTCATTTCCTGAATCTACGGGAAATTCCCTTTAAAACGAGGTGCAACTCGGTTTTTGACAGAAAATTCAAAATGGCGGCTTGGGACGCCATTTTGTCTGTCATTTCCTGAATCTACGGGAAATTCCCTTTAAAACGAGGTGCAACTCGGTTTTTTGACAGAAAATTCAAAATGGCGGCCTGGGACGCCATTTTGTCTGTCATTTCTTGAAACTACGTGAAATTCCCTTTAAAATGAGGTGCAACTCGATTTTTGACAGAAAATTCAAAATGGCGGCCTGTGACGCCATTTTGTCTGTCATTTCTTAAATCTACCGGAAATTCCCTTAAAAATGAGGTGCAACTCGATTTTTTGACAGGAAATTCAAAATGGCGGCCCGAGACGCAAAAAGTCAAATATTGAAAGCTCAGAAGACAGTTGAAAAGCCACTGATAACATTTTGGCATTTCTGAGCGAGTGAAAAATAGTTTTACAACTTCTGATGACATTTCAAAAGATCAGAAGACAGTTTTGGAACCACTGCTGTCATTTTCTTTTTTTTTTTTTTTTCAATTCTGAGCTGCACAAAAAAACGTTTAAGAACCTCTTGTCACATTTTTGAAACACAAAAGACAGTTTAAGAGCTGCTGATGCCATTTCATCTACAAAAACAATTTGAGAACTAAAACCCAATTTGAAAGTGTCACGTGACCTTAATAAACTGTCAAAATGACGAAAAAGTGTCACGTGACCTTCAGGAACTGTCAAAATAGTGGAAAAATGTCACGTGACTTTAAAAAACTATCAAAAACCACGAAAAATGTCACGTGACATTGAAAAAATGTTGAAACCACGAAAAATGTTGCGTAATTTCTTAAAACTGTGAAAAATAAAAGAAAAAGTGTCACGTGACCTTCAGAAACTGTCAAAATGACGGAAAAGTGTCACGTGACTTTCAAAACTATGAAAATGATATAAACATGCCACGTGACCTTCAGGAACTGTCAAAACAGCGAAAAAATGGTGCGTAAATAAGAAAAACTGTCAAAAATAAAAGAAAAAGTGTCACGTGATCATCAGAAACTGTCAAAAAAGGTGAAAAAGTGTCATGTGACTATCAAAAACACGAAAAATGTCGCGTAATTTGTCAAAAATAATAGAAAAGTGTCACGCTACCTTCAGAAACTGTCAAAATGGCGGAAAAGCGTCACGTGACCTTTAGGAACTGTCACAATGATGAAAGTATATTAAAAAAACTGTCAAAATAGCGAAAATTTAGAAAAACCGTCAAAAATAAAAGAAAATTGTCACGAGACCTTCAAAGACTATTAAAATGGCGAAGAAATGTCACGTGACATTAAAAAAGTGTCAAAACCGGAAGAAAAACGTCACGTGTCCCTTAAAATTATGAAAAAGTGTCACGTGACCTTTAGAAACTGTCAAAAAAGGTGAAAAAGTGTCATGTGACCTTTCAAAAACACGAAAAATGTCGCGTAATTTGTCAAAAATAATAGAAAAGTGTTACGTGACCTTCAAAATCTGTCAAAATAGTGGAAAACAGTTAAAAAGAACATATTTTGTTATTTTGACAGTTTTTCAATGTTACGTGACACTTTTCCACTCTTTTGACAATTTTTGAGGGTCACGTGACAATAGTGGAAAATAGTTATTTAGTTTTAGTTTGACACTGTCAACTGTCAATTAAAAAACAACCACTAATGACGTGAAGTCACGTGACATTAAAAAAATGTCAAAACCACGAAAAATGTCAAAATAACGAAAAATGTTGCGTAATTTCTTAAAACTGTCAAAAATATTAGACAAATGTCACGTGACCTTTATAAACGATCAAAATAATGGAAAAAACGTCAAGTGACGTTTATAAACTGTCAGAACAGCGAAAAAATGTCACGTGACATTCAAAAATTGTCAAAACTTGATCAAGATGGTGGAGAAACGTCATGTAACCCCAGAAAAACGTACGATATCTAGTTTGACAGTTGACAGAGAGTGACTCTGTCAACTGTCAATTAAAAAAAAACAAGTAATGACAGTTGTCATTTATTTATTAGTTTTCCAGGACAAAACTGTCAAAATAGGGGAAAAGTGCCACGTGACCTTTAAGAACTGTGAAAAATAAAAGAAAAGTGTCACGTGACGTTGAAAAACTGTCAAAATGGCGGTGAAATGTCACGTGACGTTCAAAACTATGAAAAATTACAAAAAAGTGTCACGTGATCTTCAGGAACTGTCAAAATGGCGGAAAAGAGTCACGTGATCTTGAAAAACTGTCAAAACTTGATCAAGATGGTGGGGAAAAGTCATGTGACAACGTACGATATTTAGTTTTAGTTTGACAGTTGACAGAGAGTGACTCTGTCAAATGTCAATTAAAAAAAACAAAAACCACTAATGACAGTTGTCATTTATTTTTTTTTTGAAAAGTGTCGCGTAACTTGTAAAAACTGCCAAAAATAAAAGAAAAATTGTCACGTGACCAGGATCTGTCAAAATACTGAAAAACGTCACTTGACATTGAAAAACTGTCAAAACTACGAAATATGTCGCATAATTTGAAAAAATTGTCAAAAATAATAGAAAAGTGTCACGTGACCATCAGAAACTGTCAAAATGGCGGAAAAGTGTCACGTGACCTTTAGGAACTGTCACAATGGTGAAAGTGTTTTAAAAAACTGTCAAAATAGCGAAAATTTAGAAAACCGTCAAAAATAAAAAAAAAAAAAAAAAAAAAAAAAAAAAAAAAAAAAAAAAAAAAAAAAAAAAAAAAAAAAAAAAAAAAAAAAAAAAAAAAAAAAAAAAAAAAAAAAAAAAAAAAAAAAAAAAAAAAAAAAAAAAAAAAAAAAAAAAAAAAAAAAAAAAAAAAAAAAAAAAAAAAAAAAAAAAAAAAAAAAAAAAAAAAAAAAAAAAAAAAAAAAAAAAAAAAAAAAAAAAAAAAAAAAAAAAAAAAAAAAAAAAAAAAAAAAAAAAAAAAAAAAAAAAAAAAAAAAAAAAAAAAAAAAAAAAAAAAAAAAAAAAAAAAAAAAAAAAAAAAAAAAAAAAAAAAAAAAAAAAAAAAAAAAAAAAAAAAAAAAAAAAAAAAAAAAAAAAAAAAAAAAAAAAAAAAAAAAAAAAAAAAAAAAAAAAAAAAAAAAAAAAAAAAAAAAAAAAAAAAAAAAAAAAAAAAAAAAAAAAAAAAAAAAAAAAAAAAAAAAAAAAAAAAAAAAAAAAAAAAAAAAAAAAAAAAAAAAAAAAAAAAAAAAAAAAAAAAAAAAAAAAAAAAAAAAAAAAAAAAAAAAAAAAAAAAAAAAAAAAAAAAAAAAAAAAAAAAAAAAAAAAAAAAAAAAAAAAAAAAAAAAAAAAAAAAAAAAAAAAAAAAAAAAAAAAAAAAAAAAAAAAAAAAAAAAAAAAAAAAAAAAAAAAAAAAAAAAAAAAAAAAAAAAAAAAAAAAAAAAAAAAAAAAAAAAAAAAAAAAAAAAAAAAAAAAAAAAAAAAAAAAAAAAAAAAAAAAAAAAAAAAAAAAAAAAAAAAAAAAAAAAAAAAAAAAAAAAAAAAAAAAAAAAAAAAAAAAAAAAAAAAAAAAAAAAAAAAAAAAAAAAAAAAAAAAAAAAAAAAAAAAAAAAAAAAAAAAAAAAAAAAAAAAAAAAAAAAAAAAAAAAAAAAAAAAAAAAAAAAAAAAAAAAAAAAAAAAAAAAAAAAAAAAAAAAAAAAAAAAAAAAAAAAAAAAAAAAAAAAAAAAAAAAAAAAAAAAAAAAAAAAAAAAAAAAAAAAAAAAAAAAAAAAAAAAAAAAAAAAAAAAAAAAAAAAAAAAAAAAAAAAAAAAAAAAAAAAAAAAAAAAAAAAAAAAAAAAAAAAAAAAAAAAAAAAAAAAAAAAAAAAAAAAAAAAAAAAAAAAAAAAAAAAAAAAAAAAAAAAAAAAAAAAAAAAAAAAAAAAAAAAAAAAAAAAAAAAAAAAAAAAAAAAAAAAAAAAAAAAAAAAAAAAAAAAAAAAAAAAAAAAAAAAAAAAAAAAAAAAAAAAAAAAAAAAAAAAAAAAAAAAAAAAAAAAAAAAAAAAAAAAAAAAAAAAAAAAAAAAAAAAAAAAAAAAAAAAAAAAAAAAAAAAAAAAAAAAAAAAAAAAAAAAAAAAAAAAAAAAAAAAAAAAAAAAAAAAAAAAAAAAAAAAAAAAAAAAAAAAAAAAAAAAAAAAAAAAAAAAAAAAAAAAAAAAAAAAAAAAAAAAAAAAAAAAAAAAAAAAAAAAAAAAAAAAAAAAAAAAAAAAAAAAAAAAAAAAAAAAAAAAAAAAAAAAAAAAAAAAAAAAAAAAAAAAAAAAAAAAAAAAAAAAAAAAAAAAAAAAAAAAAAAAAAAAAAAAAAAAAAAAAAAAAAAAAAAAAAAAAAAAAAAAAAAAAAAAAAAAAAAAAAAAAAAAAAAAAAAAAAAAAAAAAAAAAAAAAAAAAAAAAAAAAAAAAAAAAAAAAAAAAAAAAAAAAAAAAAAAAAAAAAAAAAAAAAAAAAAAAAAAAAAAAAAAAAAAAAAAAAAAAAAAAAAAAAAAAAAAAAAAAAAAAAAAAAAAAAAAAAAAAAAAAAAAAAAAAAAAAAAAAAAAAAAAAAAAAAAAAAAAAAAAAAAAAAAAAAAAAAAAAAAAAAAAAAAAAAAAAAAAAAAAAAAAAAAAAAAAAAAAAAAAAAAAAAAAAAAAAAAAAAAAAAAAAAAAAAAAAAAAAAAAAAAAAAAAAAAAAAAAAAAAAAAAAAAAAAAAAAAAAAAAAAAAAAAAAAAAAAAAAAAAAAAAAAAAAAAAAAAAAAAAAAAAAAAAAAAAAAAAAAAAAAAAAAAAAAAAAAAAAAAAAAAAAAAAAAAAAAAAAAAAAAAAAAAAAAAAAAAAAAAAAAAAAAAAAAAAAAAAAAAAAAAAAAAAAAAAAAAAAAAAAAAAAAAAAAAAAAAAAAAAAAAAAAAAAAAAAAAAAAAAAAAAAAAAAAAAAAAAAAAAAAAAAAAAAAAAAAAAAAAAAAAAAAAAAAAAAAAAAAAAAAAAAAAAAAAAAAAAAAAAAAAAAAAAAAAAAAAAAAAAAAAAAAAAAAAAAAAAAAAAAAAAAAAAAAAAAAAAAAAAAAAAAAAAAAAAAAAAAAAAAAAAAAAAAAAAAAAAAAAAAAAAAAAAAAAAAAAAAAAAAAAAAAAAAAAAAAAAAAAAAAAAAAAAAAAAAAAAAAAAAAAAAAAAAAAAAAAAAAAAAAAAAAAAAAAAAAAAAAAAAAAAAAAAAAAAAAAAAAAAAAAAAAAAAAAAAAAAAAAAAAAAAAAAAAAAAAAAAAAAAAAAAAAAAAAAAAAAAAAAAAAAAAAAAAAAAAAAAAAAAAAAAAAAAAAAAAAAAAAAAAAAAAAAAAAAAAAAAAAAAAAAAAAAAAAAAAAAAAAAAAAAAAAAAAAAAAAAAAAAAAAAAAAAAAAAAAAAAAAAAAAAAAAAAAAAAAAAAAAAAAAAAAAAAAAAAAAAAAAAAAAAAAAAAAAAAAAAAAAAAAAAAAAAAAAAAAAAAAAAAAAAAAAAAAAAAAAAAAAAAAAAAAAAAAAAAAAAAAAAAAAAAAAAAAAAAAAAAAAAAAAAAAAAAAAAAAAAAAAAAAAAAAAAAAAAAAAAAAAAAAAAAAAAAAAAAAAAAAAAAAAAAAAAAAAAAAAAAAAAAAAAAAAAAAAAAAAAAAAAAAAAAAAAAAAAAAAAAAAAAAAAAAAAAAAAAAAAAAAAAAAAAAAAAAAAAAAAAAAAAAAAAAAAAAAAAAAAAAAAAAAAAAAAAAAAAAAAAAAAAAAAAAAAAAAAAAAAAAAAAAAAAAAAAAAAAAAAAAAAAAAAAAAAAAAAAAAAAAAAAAAAAAAAAAAAAAAAAAAAAAAAAAAAAAAAAAAAAAAAAAAAAAAAAAAAAAAAAAAAAAAAAAAAAAAAAAAAAAAAAAAAAAAAAAAAAAAAAAAAAAAAAAAAAAAAAAAAAAAAAAAAAAAAAAAAAAAAAAAAAAAAAAAAAAAAAAAAAAAAAAAAAAAAAAAAAAAAAAAAAAAAAAAAAAAAAAAAAAAAAAAAAAAAAAAAAAAAAAAAAAAAAAAAAAAAAAAAAAAAAAAAAAAAAAAAAAAAAAAAAAAAAAAAAAAAAAAAAAAAAAAAAAAAAAAAAAAAAAAAAAAAAAAAAAAAAAAAAAAAAAAAAAAAAAAAAAAAAAAAAAAAAAAAAAAAAAAAAAAAAAAAAAAAAAAAAAAAAAAAAAAAAAAAAAAAAAAAAAAAAAAAAAAAAAAAAAAAAAAAAAAAAAAAAAAAAAAAAAAAAAAAAAAAAAAAAAAAAAAAAAAAAAAAAAAAAAAAAAAAAAAAAAAAAAAAAAAAAAAAAAAAAAAAAAAAAAAAAAAAAAAAAAAAAAAAAAAAAAAAAAAAAAAAAAAAAAAAAAAAAAAAAAAAAAAAAAAAAAAAAAAAAAAAAAAAAAAAAAAAAAAAAAAAAAAAAAAAAAAAAAAAAAAAAAAAAAAAAAAAAAAAAAAAAAAAAAAAAAAAAAAAAAAAAAAAAAAAAAAAAAAAAAAAAAAAAAAAAAAAAAAAAAAAAAAAAAAAAAAAAAAAAAAAAAAAAAAAAAAAAAAAAAAAAAAAAAAAAAAAAAAAAAAAAAAAAAAAAAAAAAAAAAAAAAAAAAAAAAAAAAAAAAAAAAAAAAAAAAAAAAAAAAAAAAAAAAAAAAAAAAAAAAAAAAAAAAAAAAAAAAAAAAAAAAAAAAAAAAAAAAAAAAAAAAAAAAAAAAAAAAAAAAAAAAAAAAAAAAAAAAAAAAAAAAAAAAAAAAAAAAAAAAAAAAAAAAAAAAAAAAAAAAAAAAAAAAAAAAAAAAAAAAAAAAAAAAAAAAAAAAAAAAAAAAAAAAAAAAAAAAAAAAAAAAAAAAAAAAAAAAAAAAAAAAAAAAAAAAAAAAAAAAAAAAAAAAAAAAAAAAAAAAAAAAAAAAAAAAAAAAAAAAAAAAAAAAAAAAAAAAAAAAAAAAAAAAAAAAAAAAAAAAAAAAAAAAAAAAAAAAAAAAAAAAAAAAAAAAAAAAAAAAAAAAAAAAAAAAAAAAAAAAAAAAAAAAAAAAAAAAAAAAAAAAAAAAAAAAAAAAAAAAAAAAAAAAAAAAAAAAAAAAAAAAAAAAAAAAAAAAAAAAAAAAAAAAAAAAAAAAAAAAAAAAAAAAAAAAAAAAAAAAAAAAAAAAAAAAAAAAAAAAAAAAAAAAAAAAAAAAAAAAAAAAAAAAAAAAAAAAAAAAAAAAAAAAAAAAAAAAAAAAAAAAAAAAAAAAAAAAAAAAAAAAAAAAAAAAAAAAAAAAAAAAAAAAAAAAAAAAAAAAAAAAAAAAAAAAAAAAAAAAAAAAAAAAAAAAAAAAAAAAAAAAAAAAAAAAAAAAAAAAAAAAAAAAAAAAAAAAAAAAAAAAAAAAAAAAAAAAAAAAAAAAAAAAAAAAAAAAAAAAAAAAAAAAAAAAAAAAAAAAAAAAAAAAAAAAAAAAAAAAAAAAAAAAAAAAAAAAAAAAAAAAAAAAAAAAAAAAAAAAAAAAAAAAAAAAAAAAAAAAAAAAAAAAAAAAAAAAAAAAAAAAAAAAAAAAAAAAAAAAAAAAAAAAAAAAAAAAAAAAAAAAAAAAAAAAAAAAAAAAAAAAAAAAAAAAAAAAAAAAAAAAAAAAAAAAAAAAAAAAAAAAAAAAAAAAAAAAAAAAAAAAAAAAAAAAAAAAAAAAAAAAAAAAAAAAAAAAAAAAAAAAAAAAAAAAAAAAAAAAAAAAAAAAAAAAAAAAAAAAAAAAAAAAAAAAAAAAAAAAAAAAAAAAAAAAAAAAAAAAAAAAAAAAAAAAAAAAAAAAAAAAAAAAAAAAAAAAAAAAAAAAAAAAAAAAAAAAAAAAAAAAAAAAAAAAAAAAAAAAAAAAAAAAAAAAAAAAAAAAAAAAAAAAAAAAAAAAAAAAAAAAAAAATCAGGTCGTACCGCCTCCAATCGGTCTTTTCCAGCGCCAATTGGGCGATCGAATCGCCCGCGCCCATCATCGCCCCAGTTTGGACCGCTTGCACCGCCAGAAAGTGGTTTTTCAACAATTTCCGGTAAGTACCCCCCAAAGACATGCTCTATTTCGTTTTACGTACGTTTGTTTTGGTCCGGAAAATGGGGCTAACTTAACCTTAACCTCAATTCGGGTCCAAGAATCCAAAATGTCAACTGTCAAACTTTGTAGCGCTGTCTTTGTTTCGCTCTTCTAGTGGGTTGGAGAGAGACGGAGCGAATCTGACAGAGTGACACTTTCACCAACCCAACTGTCAGTTTCAATTTTTTTTTAGTTTTTTTTGTGGTTTTTGGCCTCCCTAGAGGCTTCTGGCATATTCAACAGGGTTGTAGAGGCTTCTGGTAGTGTGGGGCGCAGCCCTAACCTCATTTAAAAGTGTCTTGGTTTTGCTTGACTTCCGAACCCTAAAAAAGCCAGTTTTCGGCCCGTTTTTTAATGGTGAGGGGATTTGGGGCTGCGCCCCCTTCTTCGTAAAGCCCTTAGTAACAAGGGGCGCAGCCCTAATTTGTTTAAGTGTGTGGGAGTTAGTGTTGTTGTGCTGTTCCTCAAGCTCCTCGGAAAGTGTGTTTTGAAGCCCTTTTTAGGGGGAAAAATGGTTGGGGCTGTGCCCCCTTTGTGGAAAAGCCTTTGGCAAGGTGAGACAGGCAGTATAAAAAAAGGGGCGCAGCCCTAACCAAATTAAAAGGTGAGTGGAAGTTTGTATTGTTGTGTTGTGCCTTTAAACCATTAAAAAGACAGTTTTGAGCCCCTTTTTAGGGTGGAGGACAATTAGGGCTATGCCCCCTTCTTTGTAAAGCCCTTAGCTAACTGGAGCGCAGCCCTAATTTGTTTAAAAATGTGTGGGAATTAGGGTGGTTGTGCTGCCCCTTCAAACCTAGTAAAAGACTGTTTTGAGCCCCTTTTTGAGGGGAAAAAAAAAATTGGGGCTGTGCCCCCTTACTTGGAAAGGATTAAGAAGCAGTTGGAAAAAAGGGGCGCAGCCCCAACCTCTATAAAAGTGTGTTAAAGATAGAATTGTTTTGCTTGCTTTCCTAACCTAACCAAACCATGAAAAAGCCTGTTTTGGGCTCCTTTTTTAATGGTGAGGGGGTTTGGGGCTGCGCCCCCTTCTTTGTAAAACCTTTAGCAAAAAGGGGCGCAGCCCTAGTTTGTTTAAAAATGTGCTGGAGTTAGTGTTGTTGTGCTGTTCCTCAAACTACTCGGAAAGTGTGTTTTGACCCCCTTTTTAGGGAGAAAAACGGTTGAAGCTGTGCCCCCTTTGTGGAAAAGCCTTTGACAAGGTGAGGCAGACAGTCAAAAAAAGGGGGCGCAGCCCTAACCTCATTAAAAGTGAGTGGGAGTTTGTCCCATTTGTCAAATTCCTTGAAAAGTGTGTTTTGACATCCGAACCCTAAAAAAAACTTATTTGAGCCCCTTTCTAGAAGGGGAAAAAGGATTGGGGCTGCGCCCCTTTCTTGCAAAAGCCTTTGCAAGGTGTCAAAAAAAAGGGGCCCAGCCCTAACCTCATTTAAAGGTGAGTGGATGTGCTGTGCCTTAAGAACCCTAAAAAAAGCCTGTTTTGGGCCCCCTTTTTAATGGTTAGGAGGTTCGGGGCTGTGCCTCCTTCTTTGTAAAGCCCTTAGCAACGAGAGGCGCAGCCCTAATTGGTTTAAAAGTGTGCTGGAGTTAGTGTTGTTGTGCTGTTCCTTAAACTACTCGGAAAGTGTGTTTTGGGTCCCTTTTTAGAGAGAAAAATGGTTGGGGCTGTGCCCCCTTACTAGGAAAAACTCTTGGAAAGGATTAAAAAGCAGTTGAGAAAAAGGGGCGCAGCCCTAATCTCTTTAAAAGTGTGTTAAAGTTAGAATTGTTTTGCTTCACTTCCGAACCCTGTTTTGAGCCCCATTTAAGAAGGAAAGAGGGTTGTGGCAGCACCCCTCGCTTACAGGAGCCCTGACAAGTATTCCTAAAAAAGGGGCGCCGCCCTAACTTCTCTAAAAGTGTCTGGAAGTGAATGTTGTTTTGCTTGTTTCTAAAAATTCTCAAAAAGTGTATTTTGAGCCCCTTTTTTGGAGAAGGATTTTTGGGCTGCGCCCCCTTTTGGAAAGGTGTCAAAAAAAGGGGGCACAGCCCTAATCTCTTTAAAAGTGTGTGAAAGTTGATATTGTTTTGCTTGTCTGTTGATGGGCCTAAAAAATGGTTTTGAGCCCCCTTTTAGGGACCTCAAGGGGTTGACAGTGCTTTTTTACCTGGAACAGCTGTTGGCAAATGGGGGCGCAGCCCTAATTTGTTTAAAACTGTGTGGGAGTTAGTGTTGTTGTGCTTGTTCCTTACTTACCTCAGAAAGTGTATTTTGGGCCCCATTTTGACGGTGGGAGAGGGTGTTGACGGGGCCTCCCGTTTTGGAAAAGCCCTAGGAAACAATTACCGTTTATTTTCTTGAAATTTTAGGTTGTTTTGGCCCCAAAAGGGGACTGGGTGACATCGTACCGCCTCCAATCGGTCTTCTCCAGCGCCAATTGGGCGATCAAATCGCCCGCGCCCATCAGCGCCCCAGTTTGGACCGCTTGCACCGCCAGAAAGTGGTTTTTCAACAATTTCCGGTAAGTACCCCCCAAAGACATGCTCTATTTCGTTTTACGTACGTTTGTTTTGGTCGGGAAAATGGGGCTAACTTAACCTTAACCTCAATTCGGGTCCAAGAATCCAAAATGTCAACTGTCAAACTTGGTAGCGCTGTCTTTGTTGCGCTCTTCTAGTGGGTTGGAGAGAGACGGAGCGAATCTGACAGAATGACACTTTGACCAACCCAGCTGTCAGTTTGAATTTTTTTTTTAGTTTTTTTGTGGTTTTTGGCCTCCCTAGAGGCTTCTAGCATATTCAACGGGGTTGTAGAGGCTTCTGGCAGTGTGGGGCGCAGCCCTAACCTCATTTAAAAGTGTCTTGGTTTTGCTTGCTTTCCTAACCATAAAAAAGCCTGTTTTGGGCCTCTTTTTTAATGGTGAAGAGGTTTGGGGCTGCGCCCCCTTCTTTGTAAAGTCCTTTGCAACGAGGGGGCGCAGCCCTAATTTGTTTACGTGTGTGGGCTTTAGTGTTGTTGTGCTGTTCCTTAAACTACTCGGAAAGTGTGTTTTGAGCCCCTTTTTAAAGAGAAAAATAGATGGGGCTGAGCCCCCTTTGTGGAACAGCTCAAAAAATGGGGGGCGTAGTCCTAATTTTAGTAAAAGTGTGGTGTGAAAGATAGAATTGTTTTGCTTGCTTTCCTAACCTAACCTAACCATAAAAAAGCCTGTTTTGGGCCCCTTTTTTAATGGTGAGGGGGTTTGGGGCTGCGCCCCCTTCTTTGTAAAACCTTTAGCAAAAAGGGGCGCAGCCCTAGTTTGTTTAAAAATGTGCTGGAGTTAGTGTTGTTGTGCTGTTCCTCAAACTACTCGGAAAGTGTGTTTTGACCCCCTTTTTAGGGAGAAAAACGGTTGAAGCTGTGCCCCCTTTGTGGAAAAGCCTTTGACAAGGTGAGGCAGACAGTCAAAAAAAGGGGGCGCAGCCCTAACCTCATTAAAAGTGAGTGGGAGTTTGTCCCATTTGTCAAATTCCTTGAAAAGTGTGTTTTGACATCCGAACCCTAAAAAAACTTATTTGAGCCCCTTTCTAGAAGGGGAAAAAGGATTGGGGCTGCGCCCCTTTCTTGCAAAAGCCTTTGCAAGGTGTCAAAAAAAAGGGGCCCAGCCCTAACCTCATTTAAAGGTGAGTGGATGTGCTGTGCCTTAAAACCCTTAAAAAGACAGTTTTGAGCCCCCTTTTTAATGGTAAGGAGTTTTGGGGCTGCGCCCCCTTCTTTGTAAAGCACTTAGCAACGAGGCGGCGCAGCCCTAATTTGTTTAAGTGTGTGGGATTTAGTGTTGTTGTGCTGTTCCTTAAACTACTCGAAAAATGTGTTTTGGGCCCCTTTTTAGAGAGAAAAATGATTGGGACTGTGCCCCCATACTAGGAAAAACTCTTGGAAAGGATTAAAAAACAGTTGAAAAGAAGGGGCGCAGCCCTAACCTCTTTAAAAGTGTCTGGAAGTGAATGTTGTTTCTAAAAATTCTGAAAAAGTATGATTTGAGCCCCTTTTTTGGAGGAGAAGAATTTTGGACTGCGCCCCCTTTTGGAAAAGTGTAAAAAAAGGGGGCACAGCCCTAACCTCTATAAAAGTGTGTGAAAGTTGGTATTGTTTTGCTTGTCTCTTGATATGCCTAAAAAATGGTTTTGAGCCCCCTTTTAGGGACCTCAAGGGGTTGACAGTGCTTTTTTACCTGGAACAGCTGCTGGCAAAAGGGGGCGCAGCCCCAATTTGTTTAAAACTGTGCCGGTGTTAGTGTAAAAAAAAAAAAATAAAAAAAAAAAATATAATAAAGAAAAAATAAAAAAATAAAGAAAAAAAATAAAAATATAAAATACAGAATATATAATAAAGTAAAGGTCACGTGGTCTTAAAAATACAAAATAAACATTGAAAAGAAAAAATCTTAAGAGAAAAGGTCACCTGATCTTGAAAAACTAAAAAATTAAGTAACATTAGAAAAAAAAGTCATGTGACCTCAAAAATACAGAAAAATAAATAAAGTTATCTTGGCAAGTAAAGTCACGTGACCTTGAAAAACAAAAATGATGAAAAAATTAAGTAAAATTAGCAATTAAAGTCACGTGACCCGGAAAAACAAAAAAAATCAGGTAACTTTGTTTTGACAATAAAAACTGACATGACCTTAAAAATAAAATTACAGTGAAGGTCATGTGACTGAAAAATAAGTGACCTTCAAAAACAAAAATGAAATAATCAAGCAACCTTGGGAAGGAGAAAAAGGTCACATGACCTTAGAAAACAAAAAAAAAAAGGAAAAATGAAATAAAATTCGCAAAAAAGGTCACGTGACTTTGAAAACAAAAACCAGAAAAAAACTTTAAAAAATGCGAAAACATCACGTGACATTGATTAACAAAAAGAAAAACAAGAAAGCAAATAAAATTGGGAAGAAAATGTCACGTGACCTTAGAAAATGAAAAAAATCAAGGAAAATTCGCAAAAAAAAAGTCACGTGACCTTGAAAAAAAAACCAAAAAAGATGAAAAAATCGAGTAATTTTTTGCTCAAAAAGTCACATGACTAGAAAAAAAAAAAAAAAAAGGAAAAATGAAATAAAATTCACAAAAAGGTCACGTGACTTTGTTTAACCCAAAAAATCGACTAACCTCACTGAGAAAAGGTCACGTGACCTAGAAATACACACAAACTGAAAAAAATCAAGTAATCTTTACAGGAAAGGTCACGTGACCTTTACAAATAAAAATCCAGAAAAAATTTGTCAAAATAGGCCACGTTACCTTGAAAAACACGAAAATTGAGAAAATCAAGTAAAATCACCCAAAAAGATCACGTGACTTTAGAAAACAAAAAAAAATGAGAAAATCAAATTTGCAAAAAGATCACGTGACTTTGATGAAAAATTAAATAAAATTCGTAAAAAGTCATGTGACCTTCATAAAGAAACAAGTAAAATTTGCAAAAAAAAATTCCTTGAAAAAAACCAAAAGTTGAAACAATCGAGTAATTTTGGCAAAGGTCACGTGACCTTAGAAAACAACACGTCACGTGGTCTTAAAAACGAAAAAATAAGTAATCTTGATCTATCGAATAAGTAATCTGAAAAACAAGCAATTTTGATAAAGAAAGGTCACGTGACTTTCGAGAACGAAAAATAAAAAAATCAAGTAACCTTGGTAAATTAAGGTCATGTGACCTTGAAAAATAAAAAAAAAACTGAAAAACCATTTAAAATTGACAAAAGGTGCTACGTGATCTTCAAAAAAAGAAAAATTAAAAAAATAAATAATCTAACCTTGAAAAAAAATAAGAAAAAGCTAAAAATTAAATAATTTTGGCAATTAAAGTCACGTGACCCGGAAAAACAAAAAAAAAATGAAAAAACAAGTAACCTTGGCAAAAATGGTCACGTGACCTTAAAAAAAAAGAAAAAATAAAAAAATTGATAATTTTGGCAAAAAAGGTCACGTGACCTTGAAAAAAAATAAAGAAAAAGCTAAAAATTAAATAATTTTGGCAATTAAAGTCACGTGACCTGGAAAAATTAAAAAAAAAAAAACAAGTAAAATTGGCAAAAATGGTCACATGACCTTAAAAAAAATAATAATTAAAAAAACAAAGAATTTTGGCAAAAAAAGGTCACGTGACCTTGAAAAAAAAATAAAGAAAAGCTAAAAATTAAATAATTTTGGCAATTAAAGTCACGTGACCTGGAAAAATGAAAAAAAAAAAAAAAGTAAAATTGGCAAAAATGGTCACATGACCTTAAAAAAAATAATAATTAAAAAAACAAAGAATTTTGGCAAAAAAAGGTCACGTGACGTCAGAAAATTTAAAAATCAAGTAAAACTGGCAAAATTCCGCAAAAAAAGTCACGTAACCTTAGTAAACAAAAAAAAAATTAAAAATATCCATGACAAAAAAGTCACGTGACCTGTGAAATGGAAAAAATCAAGTAACCTTAGTAGAATAAGGTCACGTGACCTTGAAAAGCAAAAAACTATATAAAATTGGCAAAAATGGTAAGGTGACTTTAAAAAAAAAGAAAAATTAAAAAAACAAATAATTTTGGCAAAAAAAGGTCACGTGACCTCAGAAAATAAAAAAAAAACAAAAACTGAAAAAATCGATAAAAATTAAGTGACATTAGCGGAAAAGGTCACGTGATCTTCAAAAAACAAGTAAAAGTGGCAAAAATGGTCACGTGACCTTAAAAAAAAGAATAATTAAAAAAACAAATAATTTTGGCAAAAAAAGGTCACATGACGTCAGAAAATTTAAAAAAACAAGTAAAACTCGCAAAACTCCGCAAAAAAAGTCACGTGATTTAAAAAAAAAACAAAAACTGAAAAAAACATATAAAATTGGCAAAAGATATCACGTGACCTTAAAAAAAAGAAAAAATTAAAAAAACAAATAATTTTGGCAAAAAAAGGTCACGTGACCTCAGAAAATTAAAAAAAAAAAAAAAAACAAAAACCGAAAAAATTGATAAAAATCAAGTAACATTAGCGGAAAAGGTCACGAGGTCACGATGATCTTAAAAAAAAAGAAAAATTAAAAACATTAATAATTTTGGCAAAAAAAGGTCACGTGACTTAAAAAAAAATAAGAAAAAGCTAAAAATTAAATAATTTTGACAATTGAAGTCACGTGACCTAAAAAAAAAACAAAAAAAAATGAAAAAAAAACTAGTAACCTTGGTAAAATAAGGTCACGTGATCTTCATTAAACAAGTAAAATTGGCAAAAAAAAAGGTCACGTGACCTTGAAAAACAAAAAACTGAAAAAAAAACTATATAAAATTGACAAAAATGGTCACGTGACTTTAAAAAAAAAGAGAAATAATTTTGGCATAAAAAGGTCACGTGACGTCAGAAAATTTAAAAAAATCAAGTAAAACTCGCAAAACTCCGCAAAAAGTCACGTGACTTTAGTAAACAAAATAATGAAAAATCCAATATCATTTACTACCTGAGAAATGGAAAAATCAAGTAACCTTAGTAAAATAAGGTCACGTGACCTTTTTAAAAAAAAAAAGGAAAAATGAAATAAAATTCGCAAGAAGGTCACGTGACCTTCATTAACCAAAAAAAACTGCAAAAAGTCAAGTAAAACTGGCAACAGGAAGGGTAAAAAACAATTGTACGGAATTCCACTCGGAAAACATATTCCGGCAACCGCGCGACCGTTTGGCAACACTGTACGACTAGCAAAACGACAGCCGACAGATTCGGAAGAACTGTCAAAAACAGTAAAATTGTCAAGAAAAGATCGCGTGACTTCAAAAAAATTAAAAATCAATTGAAAGTCACAATAAAGGTCACATGACCTTAGAAAACAAAAAAAAAATGGAAGAAACGAAAAATCAATTAAAATTAGCAAAAGTCACGTGACATTGAAAAACAAAACAATTGAAAAACTTAAAAAATAATTTGGTCAAGAAATGTCACGTGACCTTGAAAAACAAAAAGATTAAAAAACAAATAATCCTGACGAAAAAGGTCACGTGACCTTAAAAAACAAAAATTGAAATAATCGAGTAAAATTAGCAAAAAAAAGTCACGTGACCTTAAAAAAACTGTAAAATTCAAATAATCTTGTCAAGAAAAGTCACGTGACATTCAAAAGCAAAATACTTAAAAAAAAACAACAAGTAATCCTGACAAAAAAAAAGTCACGTGACCTTAAAAAAACCAAAAAATGTAAAATTTAAATAATCCTGTCAAGAAGTGTCACGTGACCTTTACAAGAAAAAAATCAAATTGACAAAAAAGGTCACGTGACCTTGAAAAACAAAACAATTGAAGAAATCGAGTAATTTTGGCAAAAAGGTCACGTGACCTTCACAAACAAAGAAATCTAGTAGCCTTGGTAAAAAGGTCACGTGACGTTAAAAACTGAAAATAAAGTATCCGCGGTCCTTGACAAAAAAAAAGGTCACGTGACCTTGAAAAACAAAAAACGGAAAACCGAAATAATTTTGCAAAGAAAGGTCACGTGACCTTCAAAAAAAAATGACAAAAATCAAGTAAAATTGACAAAAAAGGCCACGTGACCTTGAAAACCAGAAAATTCAAATAATCCTGTCACGTGACCTTTTTTTACTAAAGGTCACTTGATTTTTGATTTTTTCCAAGAGTCACGTGACTTTTTTGCCAAAGTTGCTTGATTTTTCCTCGTTTTTCTGTTTCTGAAGGTCACGTGTATTTTTGTACATTTTACTTCTTGACAGAAAAAAGCTCACGTGACCTTGAAAAACACGAAAATCAAGTAAAATTGGCAAAAAGAACCATAAAAAACAATTGGGAGGGAAAATATACTGCGGCAACCGCGCAACCGTTTGGCAACACTGTCCGACTAGCGAAACGACAACTGACAGATGCGGAAGAAATGTCAGGTTAACCTCCAAAATTAGTGACATATTTGTTTTTGTTTGTTTTTTTTAGTGCATTTTGTTGTTTTTTCCCATTAAAAGTACATGAATCGCATCAAAAGAGTGACCTGTTTAGTATCAACCGCTCGGAAAGTGTTCAAACGAAGCCCAAAACACTTCTTGGTCGCTCAAAAGGCAAAATGGGCCTTTCACTGTACAATTCTATTGTCCCTCAGCAAAACCAGCTTTGAAGAAGATCTCCACCAGGCAATTAACCAAGACGAACAAGCCCTAGTGCACATAATCAACGAATTACACCAACTCATCCTAACCGCATCTGGAAAGTATCGAGAGTGCTTAACCAAACAAATTGGGGCCCTTCGGGAGGAGAACAGCGATCAAGTGACCGAGTGGCGTGTCCTGGCCAATGAATTGGCTGGGGAACTGGACGAGTATTGGGTGTTGTTGAGGGTTTTGAGTGAAATTGTGGAGGAGGAGGAGAACAGTGTTGCCAGAGTGTTTAAGCGAGTCAAAGTGGTGGCATTGGAGGAGTTTGAGGCTAATAAACGAAAGGAATTGGAACTGCTCCAAGCTCAGTACGAGCATATTCTAGAAAGTGATTTGAATTAAGGTAAGTTTCATATAATTTCAACTGTTTTTTTTGGTATTATATTATTTAAATTAGTAAAATTGTCAAATTTTGACAAACACAAACAAAAAAATCCAATTAAATTGACCAAAAAGGAAATGTGAGCAAAAAAACACCAAAAAAATCAAGGAATGCTAGCAAAAAAAGATCACATGACCTTCACAAAAAAAATAAACCTAAAAACATAAAAAAAACAATATCAACTTTCACACACTTTTAAAGAGGTTAGGGCTGTGCCCCCGTTTTTTGACACCAAAATCCTTTACCTCCAAAAAAAGGGGCTCAAAATACACTATTTGAGGATTTTGAGAAACAACATTAACTTCCACACACTTTTACAAGTTAGGGCTGCGCCCCTTTTTTTCAACCGCTTTTTAATCCTTTCCAAGAGTTTTCTCTAGTAAGGGGGCACAGCCCCAACTTTTTTTTCCCCCAAAAAGGGGCTCAAAACAGTATTTTACTAGGTTTGAAGGGACAGCACTACAACTCTAATTCCCACACATTTTTAAACAATTTAGGGCTGCGCCCCAGTTTGCTAAGGGCTTTATAAAGAAGAGGGCATAGCCCTAACCCTCCTCCCCCCTAAAAAGGGGCTCAAAACTGTCTTTTTAAGGGTTTGAAGACACAGCACAACAACGCAAACATCCACCCACCTTTAAATAAGGTTAGGGCTGGGCCCCTTTTTTTTGACACCTTGACAAAGGCTTTTGCAAGAAAGGGGCGCAGCCCCAATCCTTTTCCACCTTCTAGAAGGGGGCTCAAATAAGGTTTTTTCAGGATTCGGAACTCAAACAAAACAATTCAATCTTTTACACACACTTTTACTAAAATTAGGACTGCGCCCCCTTTTTTTAATCGGTTCCACAAAGGGGGCACAGCCCCAACCATTTTTCTCTCTAAAAAGGGGCTCAAACTTCCTAAGCATTAAAAAGGGGGCTCAAAACAGGCTTTTTTTAGGGTTCAGAAGTCAAGTAAAACAATTCTAACTTTAACACACTTTTATGGAGGTTAGGGCTGCGCCCCTTTTTTTCAACTGCTTCTTAATCCTTTCCAAGTAAGGGGGCACAGCCCCAACTTTTTTTTCCCCTCAAAAAGGGGCTCAAAACAGTCATTTACTGGGTTTGAAGGGACAGCACTACAACCCTAATTTCCACACATTTTTAAACAAATTAGGGCTGCGCCCCAGTTTGCTAAAGGCTTTACAAGAAAGGGGGCACAGCCCTAATCCTCCTCCACCCTAAAAAGGGGCTCAAAACTGTCTTTTTAATGGTTTAAAGGCACAACACAACAATACAAACTTCCACTCACCTTTTAATTTGGTTAGGGCTGCGCCCCTTTTTTTAGACTGCCTGTCTCACCTTGCCAAAGGCTTTTCCACAAAGGGGGCACAGCCCCAACCATTTTTCCCCCTAAAAAGGGCTCCAAAACACACTTTCCGAGGAGCTTGAGAAACAGCACAACAACACTAACTCGCACACACTTAAACCAATTAGGGCTGCGCCCCTCGTTGCTAAAGGCTTTACTCAGAAGGGGGCGCAGCCCCAATCCTCTTCACCATTAAAAAAGGGGCCCAAAACAGGCTTTTTTAGGGTTCAGAAGTCAAGCAAAACCAAGACACTTTTAAAGGAGGTTAGGGCTGCGCCCCACACTGCCACAAGCCTCTGGAGGCTATTTTAAGTTGCCAGAAGCCTCTAGGGAGACCAAAAACCACAAAAAAAACTAAAAAAAAATTGAAACTGACAGCTGGGTTGGTGAAAGTGTCACTCTGTCAGATTCGCTCCGCGCNAATTAGCATGCNNTCNAGNGGGGCCAAGAAACAAGNTTTTACTATNATGTTACGANGGATTGTCACACAAACNGCNNTGNAANGGCAGGCGTGAAGGTTGTAGCGGAACNNTGCATCNAGAACCTATNCTCAGACNNATCTTGNTCACTGGTNGCGGAGGCTGTNCGAACATTCTANAACACAAAAGTATCACTCGCCACNCTGTGGAGCNNTTTNGTGGNACCCNTGNATNTNGGCNGAATGCGCANAGAANNCNGTGNATTGGGCCGNTNCCNCTGNCNTCTTTGGGCACGTGNTGNNGNTTNNTAAGACAAGCNCAGCCCGCCTCCNAAGNGTGNCGCNGCGTACNGNGACGCNCATTACAACGTCGAACCGTTTNTGTNTACTNTGNTCNTTCCCCNTCTTNANTNGACTCNNGCTGCCGGNATGCCGTGTNTNAGGTCNGCCNTGCNCCNNGCCGTGCCTTTAGNCGNCNGNTAAAANAAAATNGTNACAATGAGGTTAGGGCTGCGCCCCCTTCTTTTGATTGTCTGCCTCACATTGACAAAGGCTTTTTCCACAAAGGAGGCACAGCCCCAACCATTTTCTCATCCCTAAAAAGGGGCCCAAAACACCCACTTTCCGAGGAGCTTGAGAAACAGCACAGCAAGACTAACTCGCACACACTTAAACCAATTAGGGCTGCGCCCCTCGTGACTAAAGGCTTTACTCAGAAGGGGGCGCAGCCCCAATCTTCTTCACCATTAAAAAAGGGGCCCAAAACAGGCTTTTTTAGGGTTCAGAAGTCAAGCAAAACCAAGACACTTTTAAAGGGGTTAGGGCTGCGCCCCACACTGCCACAAGCCTCTGGAGGCTATTTTAAGTTGCCAGAAGCTTCTAGGGAGGCCAAAAACCACAAAAAAAACTAAAAAAAAATTCAAACTGACAGCTGGGTTGGTGAAAGTGTCACTCTGTCAGATTCGCTCTGTCTCTCTCCAACCCACTAAAAGAGCGAAACAAAGACAGCGCTACCGGGTTTGACAGTTGACAGATTTGTGGTTATGTCACCCAGCCCTCTTTTTGACAGTCTGGCGCGAATTGAGGTTAACTTAGCCCCATTTTGGGGCCAAAACAACCCAAAATTTCAAGAAAAAAAATGGTAATCGTTTCCTAGGGCTTTTACGAAACGCCGAGGCCCTGCCAACACCCTCAAAGTGGGGCCCAAAGTACACTTTCTGAGGCAGGTAAGGAACAGGCACAACAACACTAACTCCCACACAGTTTTAAACAAATTAGGGCTGCGCCCCCTTTTGTCAGCAGCTGTTCCAGGTAAAAAAGCACTGTCAACCCCTTGAGGCCCCTAAAAGGGGGCTCAAAACCATTTTTTAGGCCCATCAACAGACAAGCAAAACAATACCAACTTTCACACACTTTTAGAGAGGTTAGGGCTGTGCCCCCCTTTTTAGACACCTTTTCAAGAGGGGGCGCAGCCCAAAATCCTGCTCCTCCAAAAAAGGGGCTCAAAATATACTTTTTCAGAAACAACATTCACTTCCATACACTTTTAAAGAGGTTAGGGCTGCGCCCCTTCTTTTCAACTGTTTTTTAATCCTTTCCAAGAGTTTTTCCTAGTATGGGGGCACAGTCCCAATCATTTTTCTCTCTAAAAAGGGGCCCAAAACACATTTTTCGAGTAGTTTAAGGAACAGCACAACAACACTAATTCCCACACACTTAAACAAATTAGGGCTGCGCCGCCTCGTTGCTAAGTGCTTTACAAAGAAGGGGGCGCAGCCCCAAAACTCCTTACCATTAAAAAGGGGGCTCAAAACTGTCTTTTTAAGGGTTTTAAGGCACAGCACATCCACTCACCTTTAAATGAGATTAGGGCTGGGCCCCTTTTTTTTGACACCTTGCAAAAGCTTTTGCAAGAAAGGGGCGCAGCCCCAATCCTTTTTCCCCTTCTAGAAGGGGGCTCAAATAAGTTTTTTTTAGGTTTCGGATGTCAAAACACACTTTTGACATTTTGGGCCGCCATTTTGGATTTCTGCTTATAAAGTGACAGTTAACGTCAAATTGACAGTTTTAATGGATTCCTTGACATTAAATTAGTCGAAAACGAGTGTAAACTCAATTTTTGACATTTTGGGCCGCCATCTTGAATTTCTGCTTATAAAGTGACAGTTGACGTCAAATTGACCTTTAAAACCAAAAAAATTAAAAAACAAATAATCCTGACGAAAAAGGTCATGTGACCTTAAGAAACAAAAAATGAAATAATCGAGTAAAATTAGCAAAAAAGTCACGTGACCTTTACAAAAAAAAAAACGTCACATGACCTTGAAAAACAAAATTTGCAAAAAGAGTCATGTGACCTTAGAAAAACAAAAAAGATGAAAAAATCGAGTAATATTAGCAAGAAAAGGTCACGTGACGTTGCAAAGTAGGAAAAATAAAAAATCGAGTAATCTTTGGAAAAAAGGTCACGTGACTTAAAAAAACCCAAAAAAAGTTAAGAAATCAAGTAAAATTAGCAAAAGATGTCACGTGACAGTAAAACAACGAAAAACTAAAAAAAAAACAAACAAAACTGAAAAAATCGAGTAACATAGCGGAAAAGGTCACGTGACCTTGAAAAAATAAAAAAAAGCTAAGAAAATTCAATAAATTTGGCAAATAAAGTCACGTGACCTGGGAAAAACAAATAAAAAAAATGAAAACATCAAGTAACCTTCAAAATCAGATAAAATGGGCAGAAAAGGTCACCTGATCTCAAAAAAAAAATTGAATAACTGAAATAATTTTGACAACAAAAGTCAAGTGACCTTCACAAATAAAAAAATCACGTGACCTTAAAAACCAAAAAAAAAAATAAAAATCAAATCAAATTATCAAAAAAGGTCACGTGACCTTAAAAAACAAAAAAAAAATGGAAAATTAAAAAAACGTCACGTGACCTTCACAAACAGAAAAAATCAAGTAAAATTGTCAAGAAAGATCATGTGACTTTAAAATACAAAAACGAGTAGACTTTAAAAAAACAAAAAAAAAACATGCAATCCTGACAAAAAAGGTCACATGACCTTGAAAAACAAAAAAAAAATGTAAAATTCCCATAATCTTATCAGGAAATGTCACGTGACGTTAAGAAACCAAAAAAAATAAAAAAACAAGTAATCCTGAAAAAAAAAGTTACGTGGCCTTGAAAAGCCAAAAACAAAATCAAAAACTGAAATAATTTTGTCAAGAAAGGTCACGTGACCTTCACAAACCAAAAAAGTGAAAAATCAGATAAAATTGACAAAAAAGGTCACGTGACCTTAAAAAACCAAAAAAATAAATAAAAACTGAAATAATATTGTCAAGAAATGTCACGTGACCTTCACAAACAAAAAAATTAAAAACGCAAATCAAATTGACAAAAAAGGTCACGTGACCTTGAAAAAGTGAAAAAATTAAGTAACCTCAGCAAAGAACAGATCATGTGACTTAGAAAAATGAAAAAATCAAGTAAAATTATCAAAAAAAGTCACGTGACCTACAAAAAAATTGAAAATTCAAGTAACCTTGACAAAAAAGTTACGTTACGACAAAATCAAGCATTTTTGACAGAAAACGTCACGTGACCTCGATTAACAAAAAAAAAAACAAGTAAAATTGTCAAGAAAAGATCGCGTGACTTCAAAAAAAAAATTAAAAATCAATTGAAAGTCACAATAAAGGTCACGTGACCTTAGAAAACAAAAAAAAAATGGAAGAAACGAAAAATCAATTAAAATTAGCATAAGTCACGTGACATTGAAATACAAAACAATTGAAAAACTTAAAAAATAATTTGGTCAAGAAAGGCCACGTGACCTTTTTTTTAACCAAAAAGATTAAAAAACAAATATTCCTGACGAAAAAGGCCACGTGACTTTAAAAAACAAAAAATTAAATAATCAAGTAAAATTAGCAAAAAAAAGTCACGTGACCTTAAAAAAACCGTAAAATTCAAATAATCTTGTCAAGAAAATTCACGTGACATTCAAAAGCAAAATACTTGAAAAAAACAAATAATCCTGAAAAAAAAAGGTCACGTGACCTTAAAAAACAAAAAAAAAAGTAACCTCAGCAAGAAAAGGGCATGTGACTTTGAAAAACAAAACAATTGAAGAAATCGAGTAATTTTGGCAAAAAAGGTCACGTGACCTTAAAAATGAAAAATCAAGTAAAGTGTGCAAAAGAGGTCACGTGACCGAAACGAATAATTGAAAAACGGAAATTTTGTCAAAAAAGGTCACGTGACGTTAAAAAAAAAAAACCGGAAAATCGACATAATTTTGCAAAGAAAGGTCACGTGACCTAGAAAATAAAAAAAAAATTAAAAACTCCAATCATTTTGTCAAGAAAGGTCACGTGACCTTCAAAAACAAAAAAAAATTACAAAAATCAAGTAAAATTGACAAAAAAGGCCACGTGACCTTGAAAACCAGAAAATTCAAATAATCCTGTCAAAAAATGTCACGTGATCTTTTTTTTTACTAAAGGTCACTTGATTTTTTCCTTTTTTTCTGTTTTTAAGGGTCACGTGACTTTTTTGCCAAAGTTGCTTGATTTTTCCTCGTTTTTTGTTTCCGAAGGTCAAGAAACGTAAAAACTGACTGTAAAACCGTTTTTTGAGGTTATGGTTAACGTTATGCCGTTCATTTTAGTTGCGTTGGATTCCCCGTCCACAAATTACTCGAAAAGGAGTATAATGTCGATTTTTTGACATTTCGACCTGTCATTACCTGTCAAATGACAACCTGTCAATGTCATGTCAAAAAATCGAGTTTATACTCGTTTTCGAGTAATTTGGGGACGGGGAATCCAACACAACTAAAATTAAGGGCATAACGTTAACCATAACCTCAAAAATGTCAATTTGACAGTTAAGCGATAGGAAATTTGATTTTCGGGCCTGATTTACCGTTTTTGCAATTGTTCCTCCCTAAGTTCGTCGAAAATGAGTTTGTAAAGCTGAATTTTGACATTTATTTGACAAATTGTCATTTTGACGGGAAATGACAGCTCAAAAAACCGAAAAATTGAGTTTATACTCGTTTTCGACTAACTTGGGGTCGGAGATCACAAAAAACGTGAAATCAGATTTGAAAAAGCACTCTATTTGCCTTAAAACCTTCATAAAACACGTTTTTACCAAGAAATTTGTAACTTGTGAGGTTAGGGTTGGAGTTGGACGAATAATTTTAGTTGCGTTGGATTCGCCGTCCCCGAATTACTCGAAAAGGAGTATAATGTCGATTTTTTGACATTTCGACCTGTCATTACCTGTCAAATGACAGCCTGTCAATGTCATGTCAAAAAACTGACATTATACTCGTTTTCGACTAATTCGGGGACGGCGAATCCAACGCAACTAAAATTATTCGTCCAACTCCAACCCTAACCTGAAAACCGGATTTTTTTTGTCGCAGACGCGCCCCCCCAATGAGCACGGAAAGAGGAAACGCGACGCGCACGCGTCCCCAAAAACACCGAAACGCGCACGCGTTCAAAAACACGTTGCACGACACGAGCGCGCGCACGAAAATGTTGAACGCGTGCGCGCGCGCGGACGACGCGTGCGCGCGCTGCCAGGAAATCATCGAGTGGAAGATTAAATACAAAAAGTACAAACCGTTGACCAGACCGAAAACGTGCACGAAATGTCAACGGAAAAGTGTCAAGAAGGCGTATCGCGTCGTGTGCGACGAGTGTGCCACGAAATTGGGTGAGTGTCACATTTGACAGATGTGTTGTGACGTAACTCGCGACAGTTGACGTACGCTACCCAACTGACAGTTGACAGACTCACGCGTGTGTGTGACGTAGTTGACTTGTGCGTACAAGTGACAGTTGACGTAACAGTGACGGATGACGTTGACTGACATGCGTCAACCATTTTTTTTTTGTTTTGACGCCGGAAGACTTAAGAATGTAACTGACATATGACGTTAATGTGACAAATGACTTTTTTGAGGCTCAGAATACAGTTTGAGAGCCATTCATGCCATTTTTGTCCTTCTGAGCGACTAAAGACAGTTTTGAAAAGTTCCGATGGCATTTTGTCGGATCAGAAGACAGTTTTGCAGTCACTGTTACCGTTTTGGTGTTTCTGAGCTGTGAAAAACGTTTGCAAACTTCTAGTAACATCAGAAGACCATTTTTGTGCTTCTGAGCAACTAAAGACAGTTTTGAAAACTTTGAAGACATTTTATCGGATCAGAAGACAGTTTTGCAGTCACTGATCCCGTTTTGGTGTTTCTGAGCTGTGAAAAACGTTTGCAAACTTTTGATTACATCAGAAGACAGTTTGAGAACTACTGATGCCATTTTTGTCCTTCTGAGCAACTAAAGACAGTTTTGAAACCTTCTCAAGACATTTTATCGGATCAGAAAACAGTTTTGCAGTCACTAATGTCGTTTTGGTGTTTCTGAGCTGTGAAAAACGTTTGCAAACTTTTGATTACATCAGAAGACAGTTTGAGAACCACTGATGCCATTTTTGTCCTTCTGAGCGACTAAAGACAGTTTTGAAAAGTTCCGATGGCATTTTGTCGGATCAGAAGACAGTTTTGCAGTCACTGATACCGTTTTGGTGTTTCTGAGCTGTGAAAAACGTTTGCAAACTTTTGATTACATCAGAAGACAGTTTGAGAACTACTGATCCATTTTTGTCTTTCTGAGCAATTAAAGACAGTTTTGAAACCTTCTCAAGACATTTTATCGGATCAGAAAACAGTTTTGCAGTCACTAATGTCGTTTTGGTGTTTCTGAGCTGTGAAAAACGTTTGCAAACTTTTGATTACATCAGAAGACAGTTTGAGAACTACTGATGCCATTTTTGTCTTTCTGAGCAATTAAAGACAGTTTTGAAACCTTCTCAAGACATTTTATCGGATCAGAAAACAGTTTTGCAGTCACTAATGTCGTTTTGGTGTTTCTGAGCTGTGAAAAACGTTTGCAAACTTTTGATTACATCAGAAGACAGTTTGAGAACTACTGATGCTTTTTTTGTCTTTCTGAGCAATTAAAGACAGTTTTGAAACCTTCTCAAGACATTTTATCGGATCAGAAAACAGTTTTGCAGTCACTGATACCGTTTTGGTGTTTCTGAGCTGTGAAAAACGTTTGCAAACTTTTGATTACCTCAGAAGACAGTTTGAGAACTACTGATGCCATTTTTGTCCTTCTGAGCGACTAAAGACAGTTTTGAAAAGTTCCGATGGCATTTTGTCGGATCAGAAGACAGTTTTGTAGTCTCTGATACCGTTTTGGTGTTTCTGAGCTGTGAAAAACGTTTGCAAACTTTTGATTACATCAGAAGACAGTTTGAGAACCACTGATGCCATTTTTGTGCTTCTGAGCAACTAAAGACAGTTTTGAAAACTTCTGAAGACATTTTATCGGATCAGAAGACAGTTTTGCAGTCACTAATGCCGTTTTGGTGTTTCTGAGCTGTGAAAAACGTTTGCAAACTTCTGATAACATCAGAAGACCATTTTTGTGCTTCTGAGCAACTAAAGACAGTTTTGAAAAGTTCTGATGACATTTTATCGGATCAGAAAACAGTTTTGCAGTCACTAATGCCGTTTTGGTGTTTCTGAGCTGTGAAAAACGTTTGCAAACTTTTGATTACATCAGAAGACAGTTTGAGAACCACTGATGCCATTTTTGTCCTTCTGAGCAACTAAAGACAGTTTTGAAAAGTTTCGATGGTATTTTATCGGATCAGAAGACAGTTTTGCAGTCACTGATACCGTTTTGGTGTTTCTGAGCTGTGAAAAACGTTTGCAAACTTTTGATTACATCAGAAGACCATTTTTGTGCTTCTGAGCAACTAAAGACAGTTTTGAAAAGTTCTGATGACATTTTATCGGATCAGAAAACAGTTTTGCAGTCACTAATGTCGTTTTGGTGTTTCTGAGCTGTGAAAAACGTTTGCAAACTTTTGATTACATCAGAAGACAGTTTGAGAACTACTGATGCCATTTTTGTCCTTCTGAGCGACTAAAGACAGTTTTGAAAAGTTCCGATGGCATTTTGTCGGATCAGAAGACAGTTTTGTAGTCTCTGATATCGTTTTGGTGTTTCTGAGCTGTGAAAAACGTTTGCAAACTTTTGATTACATCAGAAGACAGTTTGAGAACCACTGATGCCATTTTTGTCCTTCTGAGCAACTAAAGACAGTTTTGAAAAGTTCCGATGGCATTTTGTCGGATCAGAAGACAGTTTTGCAGTCACTGTTACCGTTTTGGTGTTTCTGAGCTGTGAAAAACGTTTGCAAACTTCTAGTAACATCAGAAGACCATTTTTGTGCTTCTGAGCAACTAAAGACAGTTTTGAAAACTTTGAAGACATTTTATCGGATCAGAAGACAGTTTTGCAGTCACTGATACCGTTTTGGTGTTTCTGAGCTGTGAAAAACGTTTGCAAACTTTTGATTACCTCAGAAGACAGTTTGAGAACTACTGATGCCATTTTTGTGCTTCTGAGCAACTAAAGACAGTTTTGAAAAGTTCTGATGACATTTTATCGGATCAGAAAACAGTTTTGCAGTCGTTGATCCCGTTTTGGTGTTTCTGAGCTGTGAAAAACGTTTGCAAACTATTGATTACGTCAGAAGACAGTTTGGGAACTACTGATGCCATTGTTGTCCTTCTGAGCGACTAAAGACAGTTTTGAAAACTTCTGAAGACATTTTATCGGATCAGAAAACAGTTTTGCAGTCACTAATGCCGTTTTGGTGTTTCTGAGCTGTGAAAAACGTTTGCACACTTTTGATTACATCAGAAGACAGTTTGAGAACTACTGATGCCATTTTTGTCCTTCTGAGCAACTAAAGACAGTTTTGTAGTCACTGATACCGTTTTGGTGTTTCTGAGTTGTGAAAAACGTTTGCAAACTTCTGATAACATCAGAAGACCATTTTTTGTGCTTCTGAGCAACTAAAGACAGTTTTGAAAACTTCTAAAGACATTTTATCGGATCAGAAGACAGTTTTGCAGTCACTGATACCGTTTTGGCGTTTCTGAGCTGTGAAAAACGTTTGCAAACTTCTGATAACATCAGAAGACCATTTTTGTGCTTCTGAGCAACTATAGACAGTTTTGAAAAGTTCTGATGACATTTTATCGGATCAGAAAACAGTTTTGCACTCACTAATGCCGTTTTGGTGTTTCTGAGCTGTGAAAAACGTTTGCAAACTTTTGATTACATCAGAAGACAGTTTGAGAACTACTGATGCCATTTTTTATCCTTCTGAGCAACTAAAGACAGTTTTGAAAAGTTCCGATGGCATTTTATCAGATCAGAAGATAGTTTTGTAGTCACTGATCCCGTTTTGGTGTTTCTGAGTTGTGAAAAACGTTTGCAAACTTTTGATTACATCAGAAGACAGTTTAAGAACCACTGATGTCATTTTTGTGCTTCTGAGCGACTAAAGACAGTTTTGCAGTCACTGATACCGTTTTGGTGTTTCTGAGCTGTAAAAAACGTTTGCAATCTCCGAAGTGACTGAGCTGAGCTGCAAAGGGAAACTATTTGATCTAATCTCATCCGGCACTTTCCAGGCTCAGAAGACAGTTTGATAGACATTGAAATTTGTTTGGTGTTTCTGAGTTTGAGATCTTCTAATGTTTGTAGAAAGCCTCAGAAAACATATTAAGACGCGCAGATGGCGTCTAGGAGCTTCTTAAAACAGTTTTGTTTGGCTCAGAAGACAGTTTGAGAGCCGCTGATGCCATTTTATTATTTTCGTGTTTCTGAGCTGCAAAAATCGTTTGAAAACAGTTTTGGTGTCACTGATACTACTTTTGACTTTCTGAGCTGCCAAAAATCGTTTGAAAACCTCAGGTGACATTTTTCACGCTCAGAAGACAGTTTTAGAGCCGCCGGTGGCGTTTTTTCTGAGCTACTTGAAAAAAAAAACAAGATTACGTGACTAAAAAAATTAAAATTCTGCTTGACCTTGAAAAAACCTTTAATTAAAGTCACGTGACCTTGGAAAATCTAAATTTTGCGTGACAAAACCTGTCACGTGACCTTAAAAAAAATAACATTTTACTTAACCTTGAAAAAATGTAATCAAGGTCACTCACGTAACACAAGTCACGTAACCTTACAATTTTGCGTGACCTTGAAAAAAAATTAAACTTTTGCTTCACCTTGGAAAAACTGTTTACTAGTCATGTGACCTTGAAAAACTTGTGACCTTGAAAAAATGTGACCTTGGTAATCAAGGTCACGTGACCTTTCAATTAAAATTTTGCGTGACCTTCAAAAAACCTTTAGTCACGTGACCTTGGAAAACCTAAATTTTGCGTGACATTTTAGTCACGTGACCTTGGGAAAAAATGAAGGTCACGTGCCTTAAAAAAATTTTAATCAAGGTCACGTTACCTTACAATTAACATTTTGCGTGACCTTGGAAAAACCTTTAATTAAAGTCACGTGAACGACAAGTTACAAGAATTTGACTTTGGAAAAACTTTTTCATTAGTCATGTGACCTTGAAAAACCTAAATTAGGCGTGACCTTGGAAAAAAAAAAAAAAAATTTTGCTTGACCTTGGAAAAAACTCAAGGTCACGTGACACAAAAAAAAAATAAAAAATTTTGCGCGAACTTGGAAAAACCTTTAACAACCTAAATTACGCGTGACCTTTAATTAAGTCACGCGACGACTTGTAAAATAAATAAGGTCACGTGACCTTAAAAATAAAAATTTTGCTTACCTTGGAAAAAACACTTTACAGTCACGTTGACCTTGAAAAACCTAAATTAGGCGTGACCTTTAAAGTCACGCGACCTTGAAAAAAAAAATAAATAAGGTCACGTGACCTTAAAAATAAAAATTTTGCTTACCTTGGAAAAAACACTTTACAGTCACGTTGACCTTGAAAAACCTAAATTAGGCGTGACCTTTAAAGTCACGCGACCTTGAAAAAAATAAATAAGGTCACGTGACCTTAAAAATAAAAATTTTGCTTACCTTGGAAAAAACACTTTTTTACAGTCACGTTGACCTTGAAAAACCTAAATTAGGCGTGACCTTGAAAAAAAAAAAATCAAGGTCACGTGACACAAATTTTGCGCGAACTTGGAAAAACCTTTAGTTCGTGACCTTGGAAAACCTAAACTTTGCGTGACCTTTTAGTCATGTGACCTTGAAAACAATAATTAAGGTCACGTGACCTTTAGGAGATAATTTCTTTTTCCAATCCATGATTTTCTCGTCGCGCTTCATTTGTTTTTTTTCTGAGTGACGTTTCTCTTTTGCACGAAATGCGGCCAAACCGCGGAAGAACAAGGACAAACGCGTAAAAGTGGCAACGCCGCAAACGACTGCGCCGAACCTGAAACGCCATAAAAAATAGGAAATTTACAATTACAAGTTTTGTTAATAAAAAAAATTTATAAAACCCAACCAAACTTTTTTTTTTTTCCTTAATTCTCTCAAAATTTGACAACTCGGACTGGTCGTAGAAGCCTCTGGAACGTTTCAGAAGCTTTTGGAAGCTTCAAGTAGTTTCTGGAACGTCGTAGAAGCTTTTGGAACATTTCAGAAGTTTCTGGAACTTTTTAGAGTCCCTGGTAAGAGTTCTGAGGCTCTGCAGACAGTTTGACTGCTGCTTATGAAATTTCCATGTTTCTGAGCCACTGAAAACCATTTGAGAGTCACTGCTACGACTTTTAAGGCTCAGAAACAGTTTGAAAGCCACTAGACATATTTTAATAATTCTGGGATGCAGAAAAATGTTTGAGAACCACTTAAGACTGTTTCAGAGACGTTGACAGCATTTTTGAGAGATAAAAATTTGAGAGATAAGTTTCACTGTTCGAAAGACAGTTTGACAGCCACTGAAAGTATTTTGGTATTTCTGAGATGTTTGGGGCTGCCAGAGGCCTCTGGCAACCATCTTGGATTTGCCAGAAGCCTCTAAAATTTGCTTAAATAACCCTAAAACCTTCAAAATATACCAGAAGCCTCTAACAAGTGATTTAGAACTGCCAGAGGCCTCTGAAAGCTTTATTAACCTTTGAGAAAGCTTTCAAAACTGCCAGAAGCCTAGCCTCTAGAAACATTTGGGAGTGCCAGAGGCCTCTGGCGACCATCTTGAATTTGCCAGAAGCCTCTAAAATTTACTTAAATAACCCTAAAATCATCCAAAACTGCCAGAAGCCTCTAACAAGTGATTTAGAACTGCCAGAGGCCTCTGGCAACCATCTTGGATATGCCAGAAGCCTCTAGAACCTACCTGAACAGCTGCAGGAACCTCCAAAACTGCCAGAAGCCTCTAAAATTGTAATTTCCCAGTGCCAGAAGCCTTTAAACAGGATCTTCATGAAGAGGACCAGGAAAAAACACTTTTTACACCGCCAAATGGTAGAAAACACTAAAAATGGACGCTCCACACTAAAAACACTTGGCACAACACTAGAAAAACACTTTTTTTCACTAATTTAAGCACCAAAAACAAGGAATTGTTTATGTTTTGATTTGGCAACTGTCAACTGTCATTTAGGTGATGTTTGATCTGTCACCGAAACTGTCAGACACTTCATTAGGACAGCGTTGCCGCATCACACATTTTCATGTTTTTTCTCGTTTTTGGGGTTTTTTAGGGGCCCTGAAGGGATTTTCTTGGTTGGTGGTGGTTCAAGGGGCTTTTCCACACCTTCTCAAGCACTTTCAGTCGGTTCGTCCTAAAAAAGAGGAAAAATCGTCAAACCAGCAGTGTTGCCACACTTTACGTTGTTTGTCAGTGGTTTTTCCAGTTTTTTCAATCAAAAAAGCGTTCCAAGAGTGTTGTACAGGTAAGCAGGACTTTTAGGGGCCCCCAGGAGCCCTCCAGCACTATTTTACTCGTTTAACCACCAAAACCAGACAAAAACACGTCAACCTAACCTCACTAACCTGTACAACAGTTTTGTGTAGATTCTGGTGCTTTTTGGGGTGTTTTTGTAGTTTTTCAAGGTATTTTGGGGCCCCAAATCACTGGGAACCCTCTAGAAAACAACTAAACTAACCTTTCAACCTTTGTAGGAAAATAACTGTCACGCACCAGAAGACTTCTTTTTAAAAAGCTTTAATAATACCAAAAGATACAGTTAAAGAATATGTCTTAACTAGATTAATAAATTTTACCGACTAACTAGAAAAAATATGGAAATGACCAATGTCCGCACTGACTGTGGAGGGGATCTGCTGACAGTGCTGACTCGGTGAATCTTCATTAGGGTTAGCGTACTGAGCGGTGAGATAATTAGGGCAACTAAATCTGAAAATACACTTTGGAAGGTTCTAGAGATGTTTGAGGCTGCCAGAGGCCTCTGGCAACCATCTTGAATTTGCCAGAAGCCTCTAGAATTGACTTAAACATCCTTAAAACCATCCAAACGTGCCAGAAGCCTCTGAAAGCTTTGTTAGCCTTCGAAAAACCTTTTGAAAGTTTTAAAAGCCTTGAAAGACATTTAGGACTGCCAGAGGCCTCTGGCGACCATTTTGAAATTGCCAGAAGCCTCTAATGAGTAACTTAGAACTGCCAGAGGCCTCTGAAAGCTCTGTAAACATTTGGAAACTGCCAGAAGCCTCTAGAGACGTTTGGAGCTGCCAGAGGCCTCTGGCAACCATCTTGAATTTGTCAGAAGCCTCTAGAATTTACTTAAACAACCTTAAAACCATCTAAACGTGCCCGAAGCCTCTGAAAGCTTTGTTAGCCTTCGAAAAAGGTTTTAAAAGTTCCAGAAGCCTCGAAAGACAATTGGGAATGCCAGAGGCCTCTGGCAACCATCTTAGATATGCCAGAAGCCTCTAGAACCTACCTGAACAGCTACAGAAACCTCCAAAACTGCCAGAAGCCTCTAAAATTGTAATTTCCAAGTGCCAGAAGCCTCTAAACAGGATCTTCAGGAAGAGGACCGGGAAAAAACACTTTTTACACCGCCAAATGGTAGAAAACACTAAAAATGGACGCCCCACACTAAAAACACTTGGCACAACACTAGAAAAACACTTTTTTCCACTAATTTAAGCACCAAAAACAGGGAATTGTTTGTTTTGATTTGTCAACTGTCATTTAGGTGATGTTTGATCTGTCACCGAAACTGTCAGACACTTCATTAGGACAGCGTTGCCGCATCACACATTTTCATGTTTTTTCTCGTTTTTGGGATTTTTTAGGGGCCCTGAAGGGATTTTCTTGGTTGGTGGTGGTTCAAGGGGGCTTTTCCGCACCTTCCCCAGCACTTTCAGTCGGTTCGTCCTAAAAAAGAGGAAAAATCGTCAAACTAGCAGTGTTGCCACACTTCCCCTTGTTTGTCAGTGGTTTTTCCAGTTTTTTCAATCAAAAAAGCGTTTCAAGAGTGTTGTACAGGTAAGCAGGACTTTTAGGGGCCCCCAGGAGCCCCTCCAGCACTATTTTACTCATTTATCCAACAAAACCAGACAAAAACACGTCAACCTAACCTCACTAACCTGTACAACAGTTTTGTGTAGATTCTGGTGCTTTTTGGGGTGTTTTTGTAGTTTTTCAAGGTATTTTGGGGCCCTAAATCACTGGGAACCCTCTAGAAAACCCCCGGACTAACCTGTCAACCTTTGTAGGGTAAATAACCCCACAAAAAATGGACTCGAGGGAAGTGATGGAAATTGAAACAGCGGATGGGGTTCCGGGGTGCTACGCCCCTTCCATGGACACGTCCGAGGAGAGGAACGTGATGGCCCCGGGGGCCACCGGCTCGGTCACGTGTTCCCTCCACCCCCTGGTGATTATGAACGTGTCCGAGCACTGGACTCGGGTGAGGGCGCAGGCCGAAGGCCAGACAGTACCACGAGGTAAGTCAGTGTTTTTAGTAAAAGTTCAACCACCCTGTATATATGAGTGTCTCAAAAAAGCCCCAATAACCGAGTTATTGGCCCTAAATAATGACAAAGCTTTGACAGCTGCCAACCGTAACTGTCAATAACTCGGTTATTTTGACAGTTACAGGGTGGTTCAATACGTCATTTTAAAGCTTTTGAAATGTACTTTAAATCACTCGGTATACAATTTTTAGTGAAAATGTCAACTAACCAAGTTATTTGCCGATTAAAAATGTTTGACTAAACTTGACAGTTGCCTGTTTAACTGTCAATAACTCGGTTATTTTGACAGTTACAGGGTGGTTCAATACGTCATTTTGAAGCTTTTGAAATGTACTTTAAATCACTCGGTATACAGTTTTTAGTGAAAATGTCAAATAACTGAGTTATTGACAGTTTTTACTTTTACAGTCCATAACTCAGTTATTTTGACAGAGTTTAGACAAATGCTTCTACGACGTTCTAGAAGCTTCCAAATGCTTCTAGAAAGTTGTTTACATTTCCAGAACATTCTAGAAGCTTTAGAAAGGATCCACAACAAAGAAAATTCAACTTTTTCTCGACAATTTGGTGGAGGTGCCCTCTTTCGCCAAATTGTCAAGAAAAATAGTTTTTTTTTTTTCAAAAATTCACTACTCCGGCCCTGTTTACTCGATGACCTTGAAATTTGCGGTGTAAATCCACTGGAGCCCGGTTCACGCCCACGCAAAGTTTCAGCGAAATCCGCCGGAAAACAGCGCCGTAATCGGGCAATTTTTGACAGCCGCTGTCAAAAGTGACAGATATGACGTTTGACAGCCGGTGTTTTTTTCAGTGTTTGGCGCTCTGATCGGCAAACAAAAGGGTCGAAACGTCGAAATAATGAACTCGTTCGAACTGGTCGTGCGCACAATGGGCGATGACGTCATCATCGATCGCGACTACTACAACATGAAAGAGGAACAGTGTAAGTTTTTTTTTTTTTTTTTTTTTTTTTTTTTTAAGTTAAATGACGTCACTTAAAATTGCAATGTTGCCAAAGTGTGCAAATTGTTTTTTTTTTTTTTGTGAAATTTTTTTTTTATGGAAATCATCGTTTGCGTGACAGTTACGTCAAAATTAATGTCACCGTTCGATTCCTCGTCCTCGAATTAGTCGAAAACGAGTCCAAACTCGACTTTTTCAAAAAAAATTAAAATGGGCGCCGCAGGCGCCATTTTGCGATTTCCGCCATTTTGAGTTGAGATATAGGGGTCGTGTTTGTACTCGTTTTCGACTAATTTGGGGTCAGGGAATCCATTTCTGAAGTTAGTTTTGTCGTATCTGTCACTCAGTTCGAGAAACTCCATTTTGAATATTTTTTCTTAGAAATTTTTGTGTTTCTGTAGGAGTAACGCAAAAATAAACGTCACCACTAGATTCCCCGTCCCCGAATTAGTAGAAAACGAGTCCAAACTCGACTTTTTCAAAAAAAATCAAAATGGCCGCCCAAGACGCCATTTTGCAAATTCCGCCATTTTGAATCGAGTTAGATGGGTCAAGTTTGTACTCGTTTTCGACTAATTTGGGGTCAGGGAATCCATTTCTGAAGTTAGTTTTGTCGTATCTGTCACTCAGTTCGAGAAACTCTATTTTGACTATTTTTTCTTAGACATTTTCGGTTTCTGTAGGAGTAACGCAAAAATAAACGTCACCACTAGATTCCCCGTCCCCGAATTAGTAAAAAACGAACCCAAACTCAAAAAAACACTTTCGGGGCTCAGAAGACAGTTTGGGTGACTTCTGAGCAAACTAAAACATTCTTAAAACTTCTGGTAACATCTTAAACGTTCAGAAGACAGTTGAAGAGTAGCTGACCATTTTGGTGTTTCTGAGCTGTGGAAATGTTTGCAAACTTTTGATAACATCAGAAGACAGTTTGAGAAACCCTGATACCATTTTAGTACTTCTGAGCAACTGGTAACGTTTTGAAGGATCAGAGGACAGTAACAAAGCCGCTGATGCCATTTTGGTGTTTCTGAGCTGCCAAAACACTATTTAAAAATCTCATCTGACACTTTTCAAGATCAGAAGACAGTTTGAGAGACACTGACATTTGTTTGGTGTTTCTGAGCTACTACAAGTGGTTTGAGAACTTCTGATACCTCTAGAAAGCCTCAGAAAACATATTAAGAGCCGCAGGTGGCGTTTAGGTGCTTCTGAGCTTCTAAAAACAGTTTTGGAGCTTCTGATGCAATTTTGATATTTTGAGAATCTTTTATAACTCTTTTGGGGCTCAGAAGACATTTTGAGAGCCACTGATGTCATATTTGTGCTTCTGAGCAACTAAAAACATTTCAGAACCTCTGATGACCATTTCCAAGCTCAGAAGACAGTTTGAGTGCTGCTGGTGATGTTCATAACAATTAGAAGACAGTTTTGAAGCCACTGGTATTTCTGAGCTGCAAAAACTGTTTGGGAACCTCTTCTAATACTTTGCAATACTCAGAAGACAGTTTGAAAGGATATTTTAGTGTTTCTGAGCGACTACAAACAATTTGATAACTTCTGATGTCTCTACGAGGTTTTGGAAAACTTTTTGACAGTCGCTGGTAGCTTATGGGTGCTTCTGAGCCAAAAACCGCTTATAAACAGTTTTGGTGTCACTGATACTAATTTTGAGTTTCTGAGCTGCCAAAAACCGTTGAAAATCTCAAGGGACATATTTTAAGCTCAGAAACAGGTTGAAAACCGCTGGTGTCGTTTTGGTGCTTCTGAGCTACCAAAAAAAAAACAGTTTTAGAATTTCTGATCACAATTTTATGTTTCTGAGTTTCTGAGCTGTAAAAACTTCTAGTGACATTTTTTAAAGATCAGAAACAATTTTTGAGCCACTGATACTAGTTTGGTATTTCTGAGCTACTACAAACAGTTTGACAACTTCTGATGTCTCTACAAAGTGTCAGAAAACAGTTTGAGAGCCGCTGGTAGCTTTTGCGTGCTTCTGAGCTACTAAAAAACTGTTTTAGAATTTTTGATACCATTTTCGTGTTTCTGAGTCGCCATTTTTTTTAAAGAAACTCCGCTGACATTTTTTAAGCTCTGGAATTTCTGAGCTCCAAAAACCGTTGGGAAAACTCTTGTAATACTTTTCATAACTCAGAAGACAGTTTTGGGCCGCTAGTGTCATTTTTGTGTTTCTGAGCTAGTAAAAACAGTTTTGAAACTTCTGATCCTAATTTAATTTTTCCGAGCTACTACAAACAGTTTGAAGATCGCTGGTAGCTTTTCGGTGCTTCTGAGCAACTGAAAAAACAGTTTTAGGACTTTTGATACCATTTTCGTGTTTCTGAGCTGCATTTTTTTTAAGAAACTCAGATAAAAATTTTTAAGCTCAGAAAACAGATTTGGATATACTGATACTGTTTTGGTATTTCTGAGCTACAAAAACCGTTTGAAAAACTCTTGTAATACTTTTCGCAACTCCGAAGACAGTTTTTTGTCAAGCTACAAAAAACATTTTCAGAACTTCTGATCCTAATTTAATTTTTCTGAGCTACTACAAACAGTTTGAAGATCGCTGGTAGCTTTTCGGTGCTTCTGAGCAAACTGAAAAAACAGTTTTAAAACTTTTGATACCATTTTCGTGTTTCTGAGTCGCCATTTTTTGTAAAGAAACTCAGATGACATTTTTTAAGCTCAGAAAACAGTTTTGGAGATGCTGATACTGTTTTGGTATTTCTGAGCTACAAAAACCGTTAGGAAAACTCTTGTAATACTTTTCATAACTCAGAAGACAGTTTTAGGGCCGCTAGTGTCATTTTTGTGTTTCTGAGCTAGTAAAAACAGTTTTAAAACTTCTGATCCTAATTTAATTTTTCTGAGCTACTACAAACAGTTTGAAGATTGTCGGTAGCTTTTTGGCGCTTCTGAGCTATTAAAGAAACAGTTTTAGAACTTCTGAACACAATTTAATTTTTCTGAGCTACTACAAACAGTTTTAAGATCGCTGGTAGCTTTTTGGTGCTTCTGAGCAACTGAAAAAACAGTTTTAGGACTTTTGATACCATTTTCGTGTTTCTGAGCTGCATTTTTTTTTAAAGAAACTCAGATGACATTTTTTAAGCTCAGAAGACAGTTTTGGAGATGCTGATACTGTTTTGGTATTTCTGAGCTCCAAAAACCGTTGGAAAACTCTTGTAATACTTTTCATAACTCAGAAGACAGTTTTAGTGTCGCTGGTGTCGTTTTTGTGTTTCTGAGCTAGTAAAAACAGTTTTATAGAACTTCTGATCGCAATTTAATTTTTCTGAGCCACTACAAACAGTTTGAAGATTGCCGGTAGTTTTTTGGTGCTTCTGAGCAACTGAAAAAACTGTTTTAAGAACTTCTGTTCATAATTTGATGTTTCTGAGCTGTATTTTTTTGCAATTTCCGCCATTTTGAATTTGAGCTAGATGGGTCGAGTTTGTACTCGTTTTCGACTAATTCGGGGTCGGGGAATCCATTTCTGCTGTCAAACTGACTGTATCTTGCGCCCAGTTTGGGAAACTTGGGTTTGACGGCGTTTTGGGGGATGTACGCAAAAGCAAACGTCACCATTGAATTTGTCGTCCCCGAATTAGTAGAAAACGAGCCCAAACTCGATTTTTTTCGAAAAAATCAAAATGGCCGCCGCCGGCGCCATTTGCAATTTCCGCCATTTTGAATTGGGTTAGATGGGTCAAGTTTGTACTCGTTTTCGACTAATTCGGGGTCGGGGAATCCATTTCTGCTGTCAGTTTGGTGATATTTTGCATCCAGTTCGAGAAAAATCGATTTTTTGGGAAACTTTCCACTTTGTCAAACTGGTTTGTAATTTGTGACGTCATCACGTTCAACGTCAACGCAGGGGCGTAACATAATTTTTTTTTTCAATTTTTTCCAGTTAAACAAGTTTTCAGCGACATGGACTTTATCGGTTGGTACACCACTGGCGAGGCCCCGAACAATTCCGACATTAAAGTGCACAAGCAAATATGCGAAATCAACGAATCGCCCATTATGCTCAAGCTGAATCCGTACGACAAGAATATCGACGTGAGTATCGTTGAAACGGGGGTTTTTGTTAAATTTGCGCTGTTGCCACGTCGCCAACTCGCTTAGTTGGGGAGCTAGCGCAAAACTGACCGCGCCAGCGTCTTTTCCAGGAAATTTTAGCATAAAATGACGGTGAGATGAGCGCTCTAGCGTGAATAGCAAAAAAGTTGGTTTTTAGTGTGGAAAAAACACTTTCCGCACACAACTTTTTTGTTTCTCAACTTAGACCCCCCGAGTGACCACTCGTTTTTGACTAATTTGGGGTCGCTGATTCCAAATCAAATGTCAAAATTTACCTATCTTTTAATCTGGATGAGTTCCTGACAAATTAACCGTTAAAACATCAATTTTTTAGGTCTAACTCAGTTAGTTTTGTAGATATCGCAAAACTGACTGCACTAGCGTCTTTTCCAGGAAATTTTAGCATAAAATGACGGTGAGATGAACGCTCTAGCGTGAATAGCAAAAAAGTTGGTTTTTAGTGTGGAAAAAACACTTTCCGCACACAACTTTTTTGTTTCTCAACTTAGACCCCCCGAGTGACCACTCGTTTTTGACTAATTTGGGGTCGCTGATTCCAAATCAAATGTCAAAATTTACCTATCTTTTAATCTGGATGAGTTCCTGAGAAATTAACCGTTAAAACGTTATTTTTTTAGGTTTAACTCAGTTAGTTTTGTAGATATCGCAAAACTGCACGGTGAGATGAATAAAACCACTCGTGACTGGATGAGTTCCTGACAAATCAGCAGTTAAAACGACAATTTTCAGCTGTTAGTTTTGTAGATATCGCAAAACTGACTGCACTAGCGTCTTTTCCAGGAAATTTTAGCATAAAATGACGGTGAGATGAGCGTTCTAGCGTGAATAGCAAAAAAGTTGGTTTTTAGTGTGGAAAAAACACTTTCCGCACACAACTTTTTTGTTTCTCAACTTAGACCCCCCGAGTGACCACTCGTTTTCGACTAATTTGGGGTCGCTGATTCCAAATCAAATGTCAAAATTTACCTATCTTTTAATCTGGATGTGTTCCTGACAAATTAACCGTTAAAACATCAATTTTGCAGGTCTAACTTAGTTAGTTTTGTAGATATCGCAAAACTGACTGCACCAGCGTCTTTTCCAGGAAATTTTAGCATAAAATGACGGTGAGATGAACGCTCTAGCGTGAATAGCAAAAAAGTTGGTTTTTAGTGTGGAAAAAACACTTTCCGCACACAACTTTTTTGTTTCTCAACTTAGACCCCCCGAGTGACCACTCGTTTTCGACTAATTTGGGGACGGCAAATTCATTCCCGCCTTCACTTTTGTCGTATCTTGCACCCAGTTCGAAATTTCTTGTAAATCTGGGACTTGCGCAGGAGATACGCAAAAATTAACATCACTACCGAATTCCTCGTCCTCGAATTAGTAGGAAACGAGCCCAAACTCGATTTTTTTTGAAAAATTCAAAATGGCCGCCTTAAGCCGTTTGACGTCATTTTTGACACTTTCTTTCAAAAAGTTGACAAGTCAAACAACATCAAATCTTGCAAATGTCAATTCGATTTTTGACAGTAAAAATGACAGATTTTGACGTTTAATATTGCGATCAGAAGTTCTAAAACTGTTTTTTAAGGTAGCTCAGAAGCACCAGCGGTCTTCAAACTGTCGTCTGAGACACTGTAGAGATATGAGAGGTTATCAAACTGTTTCTAGTAGCTCAGAAACAGTAAAACGTCCTTTGCAGCTCAGAAATACCAAAATAGTATCAGTGGCTCCAAAACTGTCTTCTGATCTTAGAAAAAATGCCACTAAAAGTTTTCAAACATTTTTTAAAACTCAGAAACATCAAATTGCGATCAGAAATTCTAAAATTGTTTTTCTAGTAGCTCAGAAGCACCAAAACGCCAGCAGCGACTCTAAAACTGTCTTCTGAGCATGTAAAATGTCGCCTGAGGTTTTCAAACTATTTTTGCTCAGAAACTCAGAAATAATATCAGTGGCACCAAAACTGTTTTTTAACGATTTTTTCAGCTCACGAAAATAATTCAATGGGATCAGTGGCTGCAAAACTGTCTTCTGATCCGATAAAATGTCAGTAGAAGTTCTCAAAACTGTCTTTAGTTGCTCAGAAATACAAAAATGGTATCAGTGCTTCTCAAACTGTCTTCTGAACCTCAAAAGAACTAGAAAAGGTTCTCAAAATGTTTCTGAGCTGCAAAACTAATATTGACAGTTTTCACTCGATTTCTGACAGTTTAACAGCAAAATGACAGAATTTGACATTTAATATTGACAGTTTTGACATAGTTGCGCCCAGGGGCGGCCATTTTGAATTTTTCCAAAAAAATCGAGTTTGGGCTCGTTTCCTACTAATTCGAGGACGAGGAATTCAGTGGTCATGTTAATTTTTGCGTACCTCTTGCGCAAGTCCCAGATTTACAAGAAATTTCGAACTGGGTGCAAGATACGACAAAAGTGAAAGCGGGAATGAATTTGCCGTCCCCAAATTAGTCGAAAACGAGTGGTCACTCGGGGGGGCTAAGTTGATCAACAAAAAAGTTGTGTGCGGAAAGTGTTTTTTCCACACTAAAAACCAACTTTTTTGCTATTTATGCTAGAGCCTCCATCTTACCGTCATTTTATGTTAAAATTTTCTGGAAAAGACGCTGGTGCAGTCAGTTTTGCGATATCTACAAAACTAACCGAGTTAGAGCTAAAAAAATGTCATTTTAACGGTTATTTTGTCAGGAACTCATCCAGGTTAAGAGATAGACGAATTTTGACAGCGGATTTGGAATCAGCGACCCCAAATTAGTCAAAAACGAGTGGTCACTCGGGGGGTCTAAGTTGAGAAACAAAAAAGTTATGTGCGGAAAGTGTTTCTTCTACACTAAAAACCAACTTTTTTGATATTTATGCTAGAGCGTGCATCTCACCGTCATTTTATGTTAAAATTTCCTGGAAAAGACGCTGGTGCAGTCAGTTTTGCGATATCTACAAAACTAACTGAGTTAGACCTAAAAAAATAACATTTTAACGGTTAATTTCTCAGAAACTCATCCAGATTGAAAGATAGATGAATTTTGACATTTGATTTGGAATCAGCGACCCCAAATTAGTCGAAAACGAGTGGTCACTCGGGGGGTCTTAGTAGAGAAACAAAAAAGTTGTGTGCGGAAAGTGTTTCTTCTACACTAAAAACCAACTTTTTTGATATTTATGCTAGAGCGTTTATCTCAATGTCATTTTATGTTAAAATTTCCTGAAAAACACGCTAGTGCAGTCAATTTTGCGATATCTACAAAACTAACTGAGTTAGAGCTAAAAAAATAACATTTTAACGGTTAATTTTGTCAGGAACTCATCCAGGTTAAGAGATAGGTGAATTTTGACAGCGGATTTGGATTCAGCGACCCCAAATTAGTCAAAAACGAGTGGTCACTCGGGGGGTCTAAGTTGAGAAACAAAAAAGTTGTGTGCGGAAAGTGTTTTTTCCACACTAAAAACCAACTTTTTTGCTATTTATGCTAGAACGTTCATCTCACCGTCATTTTATGTTAAAATTTCCTGGAAAACACGCTAGTGCAGTCAGTTTTGCGATATCTACAAAACTAACCGAGTTAGAGCTAAAAATTGACGTTTTAACTGTTGATTTGTTAGGAACTCATCCAGATTGAAAGATAGGTGAATTTTGACAGCGGATTTGAAATCAGCGACCCCAAATTAGTCAAAAACGAGTGGTCACTCGGGGGGTCTAAGTTGAGAAACAAAAAAGTTGTGTGCGGAAAGTGTTTCTTCCACACTAAAAACCAACTTTTTTGCTATTTATGCTAGAGCGTTCATCTCACCGTCATTTTATGTTAAAATTTCCTGGAAAAGACGCTGGTGCAATCAGTTTTGCGTTATCTACAAAACTAACCGAGTTAGAGCTAAAAATTGACGTTTTAACTGTTGATTTGTTAGGAACTCATCCAGGTTAAGAGATAGGTGAATTTTGACAGCGGATTTGGAATCAGCGACCCCAAATTAGTCAAAAACGAGTGGTCACTCGGGGGGTCTAACTTGAAAAACAAAAAAGTTACCAGCTGATTTGGTGTTTTTCTGACGTTTCCCGTCAGAAAACCCAACTTTTTTGTTTGTCAACGAAAATTCGTCGTCTCGGTGTCATTTTATGTTAAAATTTCCCGGAAAAGACGGTGGCGCCGTCAGTTTTGCGCCATCTCCCCAACTAAGCGAGTTTCGTTTTCGTTTTTTCGCCAGCATCTGCCCGTTTGCCTGTACGAGTCGGTGATCGATCTGGTGAGCGGCGAGGCGACCATGTTGTTTGTGCCGCTCACCTACACTTTGGCCACGGAGGAGGCGGAACGAATCGGAGTGGATCACGTGGCCCGAATGTGCTCGGCCGATTCCGGCGAAAGTTCGTTGGTCGCCGAACATTTGACCGCGCAGCACAGCGCCATCAAAATGCTTCACTCGCGCGTAAGTCATTTTTACATTGACAGCTGTCAAAATCATTTTGACAGCTGTCATTGAAATCTGTCAATTAGTTGTTTGACAGGTGACGCAAAAAAAAATCATTTTTGACAGCTGTCATTTTTTTGACATTTTATAAGAATGTGTCAATGTCATTTTTTGACAGATATCAATGTAAATTTCTTTTTGACAAGTTTAAATGTATTTTTGATAGATGTCAATGTAAATTTTACGTTTTTGACAAAATGTCACATTTTTGACAGCTGTCATTTTTTTGACAGTTTATAGAAATTTGTCAATGTCATTTTTTCACAGATGTCAATGTAAATTTCTTTTTGACAAGTTTAAATGTATTTTTTGATAGATGTCAATGTAAATTTTACGTTTTTGAGAAAATGTCACATTTTTGACAGCTGTCATTTTTTTGACAGTTTATAGAAATTTGTCAATGTCATTTTTTCACAGATGTCAATGTAAATTTCTTTTTGACAAGTTTAAATGTATTTTTTGATAGATGTCAATGTAAATTTTACGTTTTTGACAAAATGTCACATTTTTGACAGCTGTCATTTTTTTGACAGTTTATAGAAATTTGTCAATGTCATTTTTTGACAGATGTCAATGTAAATTTCTTTTTGACAAGTTTAAATGTATTTTTGATAGATGTCAATGTAAATTTTACGTTTTTGACAAAATGTCACATTTTTGACAGCTGTCATTTTTTTGACAGTTTATAGAAATTTGTCAATGTCATTTTTTCACAGATGTCAATGTAAATTTCTTTTTGACAAGTTTAAATGTATTTTTTGATAGATGTCAATGTAAATTTGACAAAATGTCACATTTTTGACAGCTGTCATTTTTTTTGACATTTTATAAGAATGTGTCAGCCAACTTTTTGACAGATGTCAATGTAAATTTCATTTTTTTTGTTTAAAACAAATTTAAATGTATTTTTGTTATTTTTACAAATGTCAATGTCATTTTTGACAGATGTTAAATGTAAATTTCATATTTTTTACAAATTTGACTTTTTTTGACAAAAGTCAGTGTCATTTTTGACAGATGTCAATGTAAATTTTTCGTTTTTGACAAAATGTCACATTTTTGACAGCTGTCTTTTTTTTTGACATTTTATAAGAATGTGTCAACCAATTTTTTGACAGATGTCAATGTAAATTTCATTTTTTTGTTTAAAACAAATTTAAATGTATTTTTGTTATTTTTACAAATGTCAATGTCATTTTTGACAGATGTTAAATGTAAATTTCATATTTTTTACAAATTTGACTTTTTTTGACAAATGTCAGTGTCATTTTTGACAGATGTCAATGTAAATTTTTCGTTTATGACAAAATGTCACATTTTTGACAGCTGTCATTTTTTTTGACATTTTATAAGAATGTGTCAGCCAACTTTTTGACAGATGTCAATGTAAATTTCATTTTTTTGTTTAAAACAAATTTAAATGTATTTTTGTTATTTTTACAAATGTCAATGTCATTTTTGACAGATGTTAAATGTAAATTTCATATTTTTTACAAATTTGACTTTTTTTGACGAAAGTCAGTGTCATTTTTGACAGATGTCAATGTAAATTTTTCGTTTTTGACAAAATGTCACATTTTTGACAGCTGTCTTTTTTTTTGACATTTTATAAGAATGTGTCAGCCAACTTTTTGACAGATGTCAATGTAAATTTCATTTTTTTGTTTAAAACAAATTTAAATGTATTTTTGTTATTTTTACAAATGTCAATGTCATTTTTGACAGATGTCAATGTACATTTTTCGTTTATGACAAAATGTCACATTTTTGACAGCTGTTTTTTTTTTTGACATTTTATAAGAATGTGTCAGCCAACTTTTTGACAGATGTCAATGTAAATTTCATTTTTTTGTTTAAAACAAATTTAAATGTATTTTTGTTATTTTTACAAATGTCAATGTCATTTTTGACAGATGTTAAATGTAAATTTCATATTTTTTACAAATTTGACTTTTTTTGACAAATGTCAGTGTCATTTTTGACAGATGTCAATGTAAATTTTTCGTTTATGACAGAATGTCACATTTATTTCACTTTTTTTTTATTTTATTTTTTTTTTTTTTTAGGTTAGATTGGTATTGGAGTACATGAAAGCGATCCAAAACGGGCAATTGCCGTCGAATCATGAGATTCTGCGCGAAGCGTACTCGCTGTGTCATCGTTTACCCGTGGTGCAAAGTACCCGCTTCCGGCAGGATTTCTACAACGTGAGTATACGCGGAAAATTCGAGTTTCTCGAACTGGGTGCAAGATACAGTCAATTTGACAGCAAAAATGGATTCCCTGACCCCGAATTAGTCGAAAACGAGTACAAACTTGACCCGTCTAGCTCGTTTCAAAATGGCGAAAATCGCAAAATGGCGCCTCTGGCGGCCATTTTGATTTTTTCCGAAAAAACCGAGTTTGGGCTCGTTTTCTACTAATTCAGGGACGAGGAATCTGTGGTGATGTTTATTTTTGCCTAAACTCGAAATTTTAAAGAAAAAAACTGTCAAATTGAAGTTTCTCGAACTGGGTGCAAGATACAGTCAATTTGACAGCGGAAATGGATTCCTTGACCCCGAATTAGTCGAAAACGAGTACAAACTTGACCCGTCTAGCTCGTTTCAAAATGGCGAAAATCGCAAAATGGCGCCTCTGGCGGCCATTTTGATTTTTTTCGAAAAAACCGAGTTTGTACTCGTTTTCGACTAATTCAGGGACGAGGAATCTGGTGGTAAAGTTTATTTTTGCTTAAACTCAAAATTTGAAAGAAATAACTGTCAAATTGAAGTTTCTCGAACTGGGTGCAAGATACTGTCAATTTGACAGCAAAAATGGATTCCCCGACCCCGAATTAGTCGAAAACGAGTACAAACTTGACCCCTCTAACTCGCTTCAAAATGGCGGAAATCGCAAAATGGCGCCTCTGGCGGCCATTTTGATTTTTTCCGAAAAAACCGAGTTTGGGCTCGTTTTCTACTAATTCAGGGACGAGGAATCTGGTGGTGATGTTTATTTTTGCCTAAACTCGAAATTTTAAAGAAAAAACTGTCAAATTGAAGTTTCTCGAACTGGGTGCAAGATACAGTCAATTTGACAGCAAAAATGGATTCCTTGACCCCGAATTAGTCGAAAACGAGTACAAACTTGACCCCTCTAACTCAATTCAAAATGGCGGAAATTGCAAATGGCCGCTGTCTTCTGATCTTTGAATAAAAACTGTCAAAACAGTTTTTAGTAGCTCAGAAACATAAAAATGCGATCAGAAGTTCTGTTGAACTGTTTTTAGTAGCTCAGAAGCACCAGCAGATTCAAAACTGTCTTCTGAGCTTGAAAAATGTCACCTGAAGTTCTCAACCGACTTTTGGCAACTCAGAAACTTAAAAACAGTATCAGCGACACCAAAACTGTATTTAAACAGTGTTTACAGCTCAGAAACACGGAAATAGTATCTGAAGTCCTAAAACAGTTTTTTTAGTAGCTCAGAAGCACCAAAAAGCTACCAGCGGCTTTCAAATTGTTGTAGTAGCTCAGAAACATCAAAATATCATTTCAAACTGTCTTCTGAGTATTGCGAAGTATTACAAGAGGTTCCCAAACAGTTTTCGCAGCTCAGACATACCAGTGACTCCAAAACTGTCTTTTGATCATTAAAAACATCATCAGCAGTTCACAAACTGTCTTCTGAGCTTGGAAATGGTCATCAGAGGTTCTGAAATGTTTTTAGTTGCTCAGATGTACTAAAATGGCATCAGTGGTTCTCAAACTGTCTTCTGAGCGTTGAAATTGTTATAAGAGGTTCTGAAACGGTTTTGGCAACTCAGAAACATCAAACTAATATTCGAAAACTGTTTTATAGCAGCTCAGAAGCACCAAAATATCACCAGTATTTCTCAAACTGTCCTCTGAGTTTTGAACGTATTACAAGAGGTTTGCAAATGATTTTTAAAGCTCAGAAACACCAAAATGTCTTCTGATCCTTGAAAATGTTACCAGAAGATGTAAGAACATTTCCAGTTGCTCAGAAGTACCAAAATGGCAACAGGAGTTTTAAAACTGTCTTCAGAAGTCCTGAAAAGTGTTTTAGTTGCTCAGAAGCACAAAAATGACATCAGAGGTTCTCAAACTGTCTTCTGAGCCTAAAAAAAGTTTCTCTTTATTAATATTTTAAATTAAAATGTCATCAGAAGCTCTAAAACTGTTTTTAGAAGCTCAGAAGCACCTAAACGTTACCTGAGGCTCTTAATATGTTTTCTGAGGCTTTCTAGGGACATCAGAAGTTTTCAAACCACTTGTAGTAGCTCAGAAACGCCAAACAAATGTCATTGTCTCTCAAACTGTCTTCTGAGCCTGGAGAGTGCCAGATGAGATTTTTAAATAGTGTTTTGGTAGCTCAGAAGCACTAAAATTGCATCAGTGGCCCTCAAACTGTCTTCTGAGCCTCAAAAAAGTTAGAAACGATTCTCAAACGGTTTTGGTAGCTCAAAAATAACAAAATTGCATCAGAAGCTCTAAAACTGATTTAGAAGCTCAGAAGCATCTAAACGCTACCTGCAGCTCTTAATATGTTTTCTGAGGCTTTTTTGGGATATCAGAAGTTCTCAAATCACTTGTAGTAGCTCAGAAACACCAAACAAATTTCAGTGTCTCTCAAACTGTCTTCTGAGCCTAGAGAGTATCGGAAGATATTCTTAAATAGTGTTTTGTCAGCTCAGAAATACCAAAATGACATCAGCGGCATTTCAACTGTCTTCTGATCCTTCAAAATGTTACCAGAAGATGTAAGAATGTTTCCAGTTACTCAGAAGCATCAAAATGTTGTCAAACATTTTCACAGCTCAGAAACACCAAAATGGTATCAGTTTTTCTTCAACTGTCTTCTGAACGTTTTGGAGGTTACCAGAAGTTCTTAAGACAGTTTGCAGTTGCTCAGAAGCTTCCAGCGCCTCTCAAACTGTCTTCTGAGCATTAAAAAGGTTTTTTTGCGTTTGGGTTCGTTTTTTACTAATTCGGGCACGGGGAATCTGGTGGTGACGTTTATTTTTGCGTATCTCCTCCAGAAAACCGAAAAATTCAAGAAAATGGAGTTTCTCGAACTGAGTGAAAGGTACGACAAAACTGACTTCAGAAATGGATTCCCTGACCCCAAATTAGTCGAAAACGAGTACAAACTTGACCCCTCTAACTCGTTTCAAAATGGCGGAAATCGCAAAATGGCGCCTCTGGCGGCCATTTTGATTTTTTCTGAAAAAACCGAGTTTGTACTCGTTTTCGACTAATTCAGGGACGAGGAATCTAGTGGTGATGTTTATTTTTGCCTAAACTCGAAATTTTAAGAAAAACCTGTCAAATTGAAGTTTTTTGAAGTGGGTGCAAGATACAGTCAATTTGACCTCAAAAATGGATTCTTTGACCCCGAATTAGTCGAAAACGAGTACAAACTTGACCCCTCTAACTCAATTCAAAATGGCGGAAATTGCAAAATGGCGCCTGTGGCGGCCATTTTGATTTTTTCGTAAAAAGTCGAGTTTGGGCTCGTTTTCGACTAATTCGAGGACGAGGAATCCGGTGGTGACGTTCATTTTCGCGTAAACTTGTTATTTCACCGGAAAACGTGACTTTAACCTCGTTTTTTTTTTCCGCAGCAATGCAACGACGTCGGCCTGATGACGTATTTGGGCGCTCTAACCAAAAATTGTAACGATTTAAATCAGTTTGTCAATAAATTTAATGTTTTGTACGAGCGTCAAGGATTGGGAAGGCGCATGCGCGGTATTTTTTTTTGAAAAAAAAAAAAAAAAAAACTAAGGTTCAGTTTTTTTTTTGCGATTTTCTTCGGTTAAAATTAACCGGAACTGAGCTAAAGTTAAAAAAAAAAGTAAATTTTTTTTTTTTTTTAATTTCTAATTTTTATGTTTGAGTGTTTTTTTTAGGTTAGGTTTCGATTATTAAACTTTTTGTCAAGATTACAGTGTTTTATTGTTTTTATTAGTAATTTGGTCCATCGAACCGTGTTAAAATTGTTTATAAGTAGGGGNTCNGATANNGCAGNGTCNNGAACNNAAAANC
>CM042803.1:6167099-6232215 GCA_018691245.2 Ips nitidus
TGTTTAACGAGTNNANTCTGAATGNAATGTATTTCCAAGAACAGNTGTANAGTTNNNTNCCCCANTANGCCTGAGGNCACANCAANGNACNCTTNNGANNGCAGAGCCACAGTANNCCCTTCTNCGGNACGAAAAAGNAGAGTCAAANCTACGCNCCACCCANTCNATGATGCNGNATTCCNNGAAACTTATCTAGNTATCAGGCANNATNGACCGATTNGAGGTNATATTNCCTGNACTCNANNCNCAATGTTCNNCGNTTCACCGGNTTNTGNNCTCTAGCAANNCCGACATNTGTCCTGCAGTGGGGNTTTGCAACNATCTACCCNNANTGGNANAAAGAACNNCTANGGGAATCTCACAATTCAGNTCNNTGCGGCCAGGGGACNTGTGAAATCCNGNNGAGACAGCTCNCTTCGAGNGCNTTNTTNTGGCTGTTCTNCCGTTNNAATGGCATTTTTGACAAAACTGTCAAAAGTTTGAGAAAAAAAATTTGACAGCTGTCATTGTTAAAACTGTCAAAAAGTAGCTAACCTAACACGCAAAATTGCCGAAATCAATAAATAAAGTTAACAAAAAATTGACATCTGTCAAAATAATATATCAAACAAATTTTTGACAGCTGTCAATGTAAAACTGTCAAAAAACTAGCTAACTTAACGCAAAATTGCCGAAATCAATAAATAAAGTTTGAAAAAAAATTGACATCTGTCAAAATAATATCAATCGAATTTTTGACAGCTGTCAGTGGAAAACTGTCAAAATCAAGCTAACCTAACGCAAAAACAAACTTTGAAAAAAAAAAAATTGATAGCTGTCATTGTAAAACTGTCAAAAAGTAGCTAACCTGACGCAAAATTGCTGAAAACAAATTGACATCTTGTCATTTGTCCATCACCTGTCAAATATGACAACTGTCAAAAACATCATAATATTGTCAAATGCATTTCTGACAAAAACTGTCAAAATCAAGCTAACCTAACGCAAAATTGCTAAAAGCAATAAGTAAAGTTTGAAAAGAAAAAAAACTGACAGCTGTCAGTGGAAAACTGTCAAAAGCTACCTAATCTGACGTAAAATTGCTGAAATCAACAAATAAAAACACCGTACAAGGAAAAAATTGACATCTGTCAAAATAATATGAAACAAATTTTTGACAGCTGTCAGTGGAAAACTGTCAAAAACTAGCTAACCTAACGCAAAATTGCCGAAATCAATAAATAAAGTTTACAAGAAGTTGACATCTGTCAAAATAATATCAAATAAATTTTTGACAGCTGTCAGTGGAAAACTGTCAAAAAGTAGCTAACCTAACGCAAAATTGTCGAAATCGCGTTTTGTTTTTCTTTTCAAGGTCACGTGACCTTTTTTGAAGATTTTTCCTTTTTTAAGGTCAACCATGTTTTTTTTGCCCAAAAATCACTATCCTTTCGGTGTATTTAAAGGTCACATGATCTTTTTTTTGAAATTTATATTTTTCAAGGTTATGTAAGTTTAATGTAAAAATAGTCATGTGATCTGGACGAAACGGGAAAAAAATGAAAAAAGTAATTTTTAAGAAAATGACCTTGAAAAATGTAAAAATTGGTTAAAAAGGTCACGGGACCTTTAAAAATTACAAAAAAAAAACCATAAAATAGTGATTTTAGATAAGAAACCTTGCATGACGTTGAAAAATAAAAAAAAGTGAAAAAAGTCATGTGACCTTAAAAAATAATAAAAGGGAGGATTTTGGTAAAAAGAAAGTCATGTGACTTTGACGAAACGGGAAAAAATTAAAAAACCAAAAAATTTGGTAAAAAAGGTCACGTGACCTTTAAAAGTCAATAAAAAGGTCACGTGACCTTGACGAAACGGGGAAAAAAATGAAAAAAGTAATTTTTAAGGAAATGACATTGAAAAATATAAAAATTGGTAAAAAAAAACCCACGTGACCTTAAAAAAAATAAAAAGATTACGAGACCTTAAAAAATAGGAAAAAATAAATGAAAAAGTCACGTGACTTTCAAAAAAAAAAAACGATAAAAAGGTGATTTAGGTTAAACAAATTTACATTATCTTGAAAAACAAAACAAAAAATAAAAAGGTCACGTGACCTTAAAAAAATGAAAAAAATCACGTGACGTTTAAAAAATAATAAAAGGGAGGATTTTGGTAAAAAAAAATAAAAAAAGTCATGTGACTTTGACGAAACGGGAAAAAAATTGAAAAAAGTAATTTTTCGAGAAATGCCCTTGAAAAATATAAATTGGTAATAAACGCCACGTGACCTTAAAAAATAAAAAGACCACGTGACCTTGACGAAACGGAAATAAATTAAAAAACCAAAAAATTTGGTAAAAAAGGTCACGTGACCTTTAAAAGTCAATAAAAAGGTAATTTTGATAAAAAAAAAAGGTCATGTGGTCTTGACGAAACGGGAAAAAAATTGAAAAAAGTCATTTTTATTAAAATGACCTTGAAAATTTAAAAAATTAAAAGGTCATGTGACCTTTTTTCAAGATTTTTCCTTTTTTAAGGTCAACCATGTTTATTTTGCCCAAAAATCACTATTTTCAAGACTTTTTTTCGGTGTATTTAAAGGTCACATGACCTTTTTTCAAATTTATATTTTTCAAGGTTATGTAAGTTTTTTTTTTGTAATTTTTAAAGGTCATGCATTTTTTTAAATTTTACATGACCTTGAAAAGCAAAATAAAAAAGGTCACGTGACCTTGACGAAACGAAAAAAAAAATTAACCTTAAAAAATATAAAAATTGGTTAAAAAAAACCCACGTGACCTTAAAAAAAACAATAAAAAAGTGATTTAGGTGAAACAAATTTACATTATCTTGAAAAACAAAAAATAAAATAAAAAGGTCACGTGACCTTAAAAAAATGAAAAAAATCACGTGACCTTTAAAAAAATAATAAAAGGTAGGATTTTGGTAAAAAAAATAAAAAAAAGTCATGTGACTTTGACGAAACGGGAAAAAAATTAGAAAAAGTAATTTTTAAGGAAATGACCTTGAAAAATATAAATTGGTAATAAATGCCACGTGACATTAAAAATAAAAAGGTCACGTGATCTTGACGAAACGGAAAAAAATAAAAAACCAAAAAATTTGGTAAAAAAGTCACGTGACCTTTAAAAGTCAATAAAAAGGTAATTTTGATAAAAAAAAGGTCATGTGATCTTGACGAAACAGGAAAAAAATTGAAAAAAGTAATTTTTAATTTTTTTAATAAAAAGGTCACGTGACCTGCGTGACTTTTTGAATAGAAGATTTTTGACAGAAGATTTTTTTGAATAAAATGTGACTTTTTTTCAACATTTTCTATTTTTTCAGGTTATGCCCCGAAAATCGCGTTTTTTTAAGTTTTTTGGTTTTTCTTTTCAAGATTTTTCCTTTTTTAAGGTCAACCATGTTTTTTTTGCCCAAAAATCACTATTTTCAAGACCTTTTTTCGGTGTATTTAAAGGTCACACGACCTTTTTTCAAATTTATATTTTCAAGGTTATGTATTTTTTTTTTAAATTTTTAAAGGTCATGCTTTTTTTTAATTTACATGACCTTGAAAAGCAAAATAAAAAGGTCACGTGACCTTGACGAAACGAAAAAAAAAATAACCTTAAAAAATATAAAATTGGTAAAAAAAAACCCACGTGACCTTAAAAAAAACAATAAAAAGTGATTTAGGTTAAACAAATTTACATTATCTTGAAAAACAAAACAAAAAATAAAAAGGTCACGTGACCTTAAAAAAATGAAAAAAATCACGTGACCTTTAAAAAAATAATAAAAGGGAGGATTTTGGTAAAAAAATGAAAAAAGTCATGTGACTTTGACGAAACGGGAAAAAAATTGAAAAAAGTAATTTTTCGAGAAATGACCTTGAAAAATATAAATTGGTAATAAATGCCACGTGACTTTAAAAATAAAAAGGTCACGTGACCTTGACGAAACGGAAAAAAATTAAAAAAACAAAAAATTTGGTAAAAAAAGGTCACGTGACCTTTAAAAGTCAATAAAAAGGTAATTTTGATAAAAAAAAAGGTCATGTGATCTTGACAAAACTTTTTGGGAAAAAAATTGAAAAAAGTAATTTTTAATTTTTTAATAAAAAGGTCACGTGACCTGCGTGACTTTCGACAAGAACCTTGCATAATCGTGAAAAATAAAAAAGTGAAGTCGTGTGACCTTAAAAGAAAAAGGTCACGTGATCTTTAAAAATTACAAAAAAAAACAAAAAAATGGTGATTTTAGACAAGAAACCTTGCATGACCTTGAAAAATAAAAAAAAAGTGAAAAAAGTCATGTGACCTTTAAAAAATAATAAAAGGGAGGATTTTGGTAAAAAAAATGGAAAAAAGTCATGTGACTTTGACGAAACGGGAAAAAAATTGAAAAAAGTAATTTTTCGAGAAATGCCCTTGAAAAATATAAATTGGTAAAAAAAAAACCAATAAATGCACGTGACTTTAAAAATAAAAAGGTCACGTGACCTGACGAAACGGAAAAAATTAAAAAAACAAAAATTGGTAAAAAAATGTCACGTGACCTTATAAAAGTCAAAAAAAAGGTAATTTTGATAAAAAAAAGGTCATGTGGTCTTGACGAAACGGGAAAAAAATTGAAAAAAGTCATTTTTATTAAATGACCTTGAAAATTTAAAAAATTAAAAGTCATGTGACTTTTTTCAGATTTTTCCTTTTTTAAGTCAACCATGTTTATTTTGCCCAAAAATCACTATTTTCAAGACTTTTTTTCGGTGTATTTAAAGGTCACATGACTTTTTTCAAATTTATATTTTTCAAGGTTATGTAAGTTTTTTTTTTGTAATTTTTAAAGGTCATGCATTTTTTTAAATTTTACATGACCTTGAAAAGCAAAATAAAAAGGTCACGTGACTTGACGAAACGAAAAAAAAAAATTAACCTTAAAAAATATAAAAAATGGTTAAAAAAAAACCGACGTGACCTTAAAAAAAACAATAAAAAAGTGATTTAGGTGAAACAAATTTACATTATCTTGAAAAACAAAAAATAAAATAAAAAGGTCACGTGACCTTAAAAAAATGAAAAAAATCACGTGACCTTTAAAAAAATAATAAAAGGTAGGATTTTGGTAAAAAAAATAAAAAAAAGTCATGTGACTTTGACGAAACGGGAAAAAAATTAGAAAAAAGTAATTTTTAAGGAAATGACCTTGAAAAATATAAATTGGTAATAAATGCCACATGACTTTAAAAATAAAAAGGTCACGTGATCTTGACGAAACGGAAAAAAATTAAAAAACCAAAAAATTTGGTAAAAAAAGGTCACGTGACCTTTAAAAGTCAAAAAAAAGGTAATTTTGATAAAAAAAAAGGTCATGTGATCTTGACGAAACGAAAAAAAAAATGAAAAAAGTTATTTTTAAGAAAATGACCTTGAAAAGTGTAAAAATTGGTAAATAGTTAAGAAGGTCACGTGGCCTTGAAAATTAAAAAAAGTTACGTGATCTTAAAAACATAAAAAACTCGATTTTGGCGAGAAACCTTGCATGACCTTGAAAATTAAAAATTAAGTCGTGACTTCAAAAATTACAAAAAAGTGATTTTGTAAAAAAAGTCACATGACCTTAAAAAAATTAAATATCAAGTGACCTTAAAATATTACTAAAAAAAATGTGATTTTGGTAAAAAAGGTCACTGACCTTGAAAAATAAAAAAGTGAAAAAGTCATTGACCTTCGAAAATTACAAAAAAAACCGTGATTTTGGTAAAAAAAAGGTCATCTGTCAACACGATCATCTGTCAAAAATAAATGACAGATGACGGAAGATTTTGTCAATTTTTGCCGCTGGGTTAGGTTAGGTTAAGGTCAAAACTTTAAACTCGAATATCTCGGAAACCGCACGAATTTTCTACGACAAATTTGGTGTCATTTTGTAGGTTAGAAAACGGCGAATCGAACGACGGTAACAATATACGGGGTGTCCCACTTACCTCGCAACAAACGAAATTCTCGGTGGTGATGGGACGGGTGAAGGTGGCGCCATCCGGGAACAACGTCATATCGATCGAACAACCGAAATCGATCAATTGCAGACCGATCGTGTTGTCGGGCAGCACGAGAACGAGAAAATTGTCCGGTTTGATGTCCGCGTGGATGATGTTCACTTGGTGCATCGCCCGCACAATTTCCATCATTCGAACGGTGAAATAGAGACAAAGATTCTCTTTTGCTTTCGCGCCCATCGGTTTGATCAGATTCGCCGTGTCGAGAAGAGTGCCGTACGGTTGGTATTGCGAGATCAGAATCGACGCTTGCTCGCCTACGAAAGAAAACGGAAAAATTACACATTTCTGACCTGAAATCACCTGATTTTATTGGATTTTTAGAAACCTTGGAATGTTCTCTACAATTTTAATTCTAATCATTTTTACTGTCACCTGTCAAATAACCGAGTTATTGACGTTTAACCAGAGTGCTGCGCAGCTGATTGGTTTTGAATTAACCGGTCAACTTTGACGCCCTCTAGCGGCCAAACGGTGCACCCAATCACCTGATTTTATTGTATTTTTAGAAACCTCGGAATGTTCTCTACAATTTTAATTCTAATCACTTTACTGTCACCTGTCAAATAACCGAGTTATTGTGACGTTTAACCAGAGTGCTGCGCAGCTGATTGGTTTTGAATTAACCGGTCAACTTTGACGCCCTCTAGCGGCCAAACGGTGCACCCAATCACCTGATTTTAGTGGATTTTTAGAAACCTCGGAATGTTCTCTACAATTTTATTTCTAATCACTTTTACTGTCACCTGTCAAATAACCGAGTTATTGACGTTTAACCAGAGTGCTGCGCAGCTGATTGGTTTTGAATTAACGGTCAACTTTGACGCCCTCTAGCGGCCAAACGGTGCACCCGATCACCTGATTTTATTGTATTTTTAGAAACCTCGGAATGTTCTCTACAATTTTAATTCTAATCACTTTTACTGTCACTTGTCAAATAACCGAGTTATTGTGACGTTTAACCAGAGTGCTGCGCAGCTGATTGGTTTTGAATTAACGGTCAACTTTGACGCCCTCTAGCGGCCAAACGGTGCACCCGATCACCTGATTTTATGGTATTTTTAGAAACCTCGGAATGTTCTCTACAATTTTAATTCTAATCATTTTTACTGTCACCTGTCAAATAACCGAGTTATTGACGTTTAACCAGAGTGCTGCGCAGCTGATTGGTTTTGAATTAACGGTCAATTTTGACGCCCTCTAGCGGCCAAACGGTACAACTTAGCGGTGCGCAGTTTTCACCAGTGGATAGCCCCATTCATTGGCTATCTATATTCTATTATGTGTCTATAGTAAATGTTTTAAATAACCGAGTTATTCACGATTGAATGAACCGATGCACAAAAATTTCGTCAAAAAGAGAATTTTTTGGACCCATCCATGGGTTCCATATATGAATCCCATAATGTTGGTACTATCTCAACGAAATTCACACAATAGACTAATTCGGACCTGCTGAGTCCAAATCTGGTCTCAAATTGACAATAAGTGGTACCATTTCCGAGTTAACCCATAAAAACCCATTTTTCAAAAAATTATTATTTTTTTTTATTTATTTTTTTTTTATTTTAAAATTTTAATTTTTCAATTTTTTTTTCCATTTAAAAAAAAGAAACTATGTACCATTTTTTTGTAAAATGTGCTGTTTTTTTGATGTTTAACCAGAGTGCTACGCAGCTGATTGGTTTTGAATTAACGGTCAATTTTGACGCCCTCTAGCGGCCAAACGGTGCACCCGATCACCTGATTTTAAGGTGTTTTTAGAAACCTCGGAATGTTCTCTACAATTTTAATTCTAATCACTTTTACTGTCACCTGTCAAATAACCGAGTTATTGACGTTTAACCAGAGCGCTGGGCAGCTGATTGGTTTTGAGGTTAAATTTTGAATTAACGGTACAGAAAATTGATAGCAAATGTCAAATGTCAGAAAAAAGCATATATTTGACATTTGTCACTTTTTTGACAAAAGTCGGTATTAGCGCCAATTTCCCTAATTAATTTTGACAGCTGTCAATTTTAATCTGACATTTGTTCGACTTTTCGCTAAACTGTCACAAACGTGTCAAATCGAAAATAGGCTCTCAGAAGTCTGTTCGTTATCTGTCAGTTTTCTGTAATTTATTTTCCCTATTTTTGACATTTGTCACTTTTTTCCTATACAGTTTGAGTGACGTTCGACAGCTGTCAAAATTAGTCATTGTTATCTGTCATTTTTCTATAATTTTTTTCCGATTTTTCATATCAGTCATTTTGACAGTTACGTCAGTCTAGTTTTGACCAAATTGTGGCCCGTTTAATTGTCTATTGAGTACCACTAAAAGTGTGCAGTGTCAACTGTCAAAAATAACGTCACAATTTGACTATAAAGATGACACTTTAGATGCACAAAATGGCGTCCCTAACCGCCATTTTGAATTTCCGGTCAAAAAGTGAAGTTGCACCTCATTTTAAAGGAAATTTCCGGTAGATTTAAGAAATGACAAACAAAATGGCGTCTTTGTTCGCCATTTTGAATTTCCAGTCAAAAATTTCTGGTAGATTCAGGATTTGACAAACAAAATGGCGTCCGTCGTTTTGTATCCGTGTTCACTTCAAACAGAGAACTGGACGAGTTGCGCGCGTCCGCACCAATTGACAGCGTTCGGCTTCCATTAGCCCGTACACACCGAGTGGAGCCGAAGTGTCACGAAGACGCTCAGAATGCGGACGCGCACAAACTCTCCCAATACTTTTGATAAGATTTTTGGTCCAAATTTTGAATAAAAAGCCAACGGTTGTGACTCACTTTTGGGGGTCACGTGACTGTATCGCCTACATTTCTAGTTTACTTTTTACATTGTCGCAGAATTTGTAACCGTGCAATCGGTCTACAAAAGTCATGTGGACTGTTTTGACATGTTCTAAATGGTATTTTCGAGGGTTTTCACTTAAATTTTTGCTTAAAAAGCATTTTTCAAGCTAGTAATTGACTTTTTAAGGTCACGTGATGGTTTCGTTTACGTTTCCAGCTTAATTTGGACTTGTCAGACTGTTTTGAAGCTTGCAATTGGTCTACAGCGGTCACGTGACTGTTGCGCATATTCTGAATGGTGTTTTCAAGATTTTTTGCTGAAATTTTAATTAAAAAGCCTTTTTGTCACGGTTGTGACTCACTTTTGGGGATCACGTGAACTTTGACGCCCTCTAGCGGCCAAACGGTACAACTTATTTGTGCGCAGTTTCCACCAATGGATAGCCCCATTCATTGGCTATCTATAATCTGGGCGTCATGTGCGTAAAATGGGTTAACTCGGAAATGGTACCACTTATTGTCAATTTGAGACCAGATTTGGACTCAGCAGGTCCGAATTAGTCTATTGTGTGAATTTCGTTGAGATAGTACCAACATTATGGGATTCATATATGGAACCCATGGATGGGTCCAAAAAATTCTCTTTTTGGCGAAATTTTTGTGCATCGTTTCATTCAATCGTGAATAACTCGGTTATTTAGAACATTTACTATAGACACATAATAGGATTATAGATAGCCAATGAATGGGGCTATCCATTGGTGGAAACTGCGCACCGCTAAGTTGTACCGTTTGGCCGCTAGAGGGCGTCAAAGTTCACGTGATCCCCAAAAGTGAGTCACAACCGTGACAAAAAGGCTTTTTAATTAAAATTTCAGCCAAAAATCTTATCAAAAGTATTGGGAGAGTTTGTGCGCGTCCGCGTTCTGAGCGTCTTCGTGACACTTCGGCTCCACTCGGTGTGTACGGGCTAATGGAAGCCGAACGCTGTCAATTGGTGCGGACGCGCGCAACTCGTCCAGTTCTCTATTTGAAGTGAACACGGATACAAAACGACGGACGCCATTTTGTTTGTCAAATCCTGAATCTACCAGAAATTTTTGACTGGAAATTCAAAATGGCGAACAAAGACGCCATTTTGTTTGTCATTTCTTAAATCTACCGGAAATTTCCTTTAAAATGAGGTGCAACTTCACTTTTTGACCGGAAATTCAAAATGGCGATCAGGGACGCCATTTTGTGCATCTAAAGTGTCATCTTTATAGTCGAATTGTGACGTTATTTTGACAGTTGACACTGCACACTTTTAGTGGTAGTCAATAGACAATTAAACGGGCCACAATTTGGTCAAAACTAAACTGACGTAACTGTCAAAATGACTGATATGAAAAATCGAAAAAAATTATAGAAAAATGACAGATAACTTGACTGAAATGACTAATTTTGACAGCTGTCGAACGTCACTCAAACTGTATAGGAAAAAAGTGACAAATGTCAAAAATAGGGACAATAAATTACAGAAAACTGACAGATGACCAACGTTTGATTTAACACGTTTTTGACAGTTTAGCGAAAAGTCGAACAAATATCAGATTAGAAATGACAGCTGTCAAAAAAAAAAGTCAAAATTGATTAGGGTCAATTGACGGTAATACCGACTTTTGTCAAAAAAGTGACAAATGTCAAATATATGCTTTTTTCTGACATTTGCTGTCAATTTTCTGTACCGTTAATTCAAAATTTAACCTCAAAACCAATCAGCTGCCCAGCGCTCTGGTTAAACGTCAATAACTCGGTTATTTGACAGGTGACAGTAAAAGTGATTAGAAATAAAATTGTAGAGAACATTCCGAGGTTTCCAAAAATCCACTAAAATCAGGTGATCGGGTGCACCGTTTACCGCTAGAGGGCGTCAAAGTTGACCGTTAATTCAAAACCAATCAGCTGCGCAGCACTCTGGTTAAACGTCAATAACTCGGTTATTTGACAAGTTACGGAAAAATTGCTTAGAAGCAAAATTGTAGAGGACGTTCCGAGCTTTCGGAAAACTCGTCCTTTAAACGGGACGTTTGGCCGCTAGAGGGCGTTGAAAACTTACTAAAGTATCCGACTGAAACGTCCATGAATCGATCGTGCAACGGATGATTCGCCAGTCTGGCTTGCAGTTCCCGACAAATGTAGTATTCCCATCGATTTGGCGGTTTCTGGTACTTTAGGGCGACCGTGCAGCTCATCTGGTAGCTGTACGCCTTGTAAACGGTACCGAATTGCCCTTTGCCCAGCAGTTTTTCGATCACGTAACTGTCACGTCCTGTAATCAAGTAAAATCGCGGTTTTTACACAAAAAAAATACGTTTTTCTTGACAAAAATTGGTTTTAGTTTATTTTAGAAATTCGAAAAAATCGATTTCCGTAAAAAAAAAAACTTTTTGAATTTTTGAAAAATTTCCAAAATTCAAAAAAATAGTAAAAATTACTTTTTTCTTGACAAAAATTGGTTTCAAATGACTTTAAAAATTCAAAAAAATCAATTTCCGTCAAAAAAACAAATTTTTTGAACTTTGAATTTTCTTTTCAAAATTTAAAAATTGAGAGAAAATTACGGTTTTCTTGACAAAAATTGGTTTCAAATGACTTTAAAAATTCAAAAAAATCGATTTCTTTAGTTACTTTAGAAATCAAAAAATCGAACTCCGTCAAAAAAATAATATTTTTTGAATTTTTAAAAAATATTCAAAATTTGAGTGAAAATGACGATTTTCTTGACAAAAATTGGTTTCAAATGACTTTAAAAATTTAAAAAAATCGATTTCCGTCAAAAAAACAAATTTTTTGAGTTTTGAAAACAAATTTTAAAATTCAAAAATTGAGTGAAAATAACGGTTTTCTTAACAAAAATTGGTTTCAAATGACTAAAAAATCCAAAAAATTGATTTCCGTAAAAAAAAAACAAAATTTTGGAATTATGAAAAAAAAAATAAAAATTCAAAAAAAGAGTGAAAGTCACGGTTTTCTTGACAAAAATTAGTTTCAAATGACTTTAAAAAATCAAAAAAAATCGATTTCCGTCAAAAAAAAAAACAAATTGTTTGAATTTTTGAGAAAAATTCTTAATTTCAAAAATTGAGTGAAAATGGCGGTTTTCTTGACAAAAATTAGTTTTAGTTTATTTTAGAAATTCGAAAGAAACGATTTTCGTAAAAAAACAAATTATTTGAATTTTAAAATTCAAAAAAAGAGTGAAAATTACCGTTTTCTTGACAAAAATTAAAAAAAAATATTTCCGTTAAAAAAAACTAATTTTTTGAATTTTTAAAATATTTTCAAAATTCAAAAAATTAGTGAAAATGTACGGTTTTCTTGGCAAAAATTGATTTCCGTCAAAAAAACACATTTTTTGAATTTTTAAAAAATTTCCAAAATTCAAAAAAAGACTGAAAATGACGGTTTTCTTGACAAAAATTGGTTTCAAATGACTTTAAAAAATCAAAAGAATCAATTTTCGTCAAAAAACAAAATTTTTTTAATTTTTAAAAAAATGTCACAATTCAAAGAGTGAAAATGAAGGTTTTCTTGACAAAAATTGGTTTCAAATGACTTTAAAAGATTTTTAAAAAATTCAAAATTCAAAAATTGAGTCAAAAATGACGATTTCCAAAATTCAAAAAAAAGAGTGAAAATGGCGGTTTTCTTGACAAAAATTGGTTTCAAATGACTTTAAAAAATCAAAAAAATCAATTTCCGTCAAAAAAACAAATTTTTTAAAAAAATTTTAAAATTCAAAAAAGAGTGAAAATGACGGTTTTCTTGACAAAAATTGGTTTCAAATGACTTTAAAAAAACAAAAAAATCGATTTTTGTCAAAAAAAATAAAAAACAGCTTTTTTGAATTTTTAAAAAATTTCCAAAATTCAAAAAAAGAGTAAAAATGACGGTTTTCTTGACAAAAATTGGTTTTAAATGACTTTAAGAAATCAAAAAAATCGATTTTCGTCAAAAAAACAAAGTTTTTGAATTTTTTAAATAAAATTTAAAATTCAAAAAAAGAGTGAAAATGACGGTTTTCTTGACAAAAATTGGTTTTAGTTTATTTTAGAAATTCGAAAGAATCGATTTTCGTCAAAAAAACAAATTATTTGAATTTTTAAAAAAATTTCAAAATTCAAAAAATCAGTGAAAATGACGGTTTTCTTGACAAAAATTGATTTCAAATGACTTTAAGAAATCAAAAAAAATCAAATTCCGTAAAATTTTTTTTTTAAATTTTGAAAAAAAAAATTTTAAGTTCAAAAAAATAGTGAAAATGTACGGTTTTCTTGGCAAAAATTGATTTCAAATGACTTTAAAAAATCAATTTTCGTCAAAAAAACAATTTTTTTTAATTTTGAAAAAAAATTAAAATTAAAAAATTGAGTGAATATGACGATTTTCTTGACAAAAATTGGTTTCAAATGATTTTAAAAATTCAAAAAAATCGGTTTCGATCAAAAAAAATAACTTTTTTAATTTTTAAAAAAATTGAGTGAAAATGACGGTTTTCTTGACAAAAATTGGTTTCAAATAAATTTAAAAAATCAAAAAAATCGATTTTTGTCAAAAAAAACAGATTTTTTGGACTTTTAAAAAAAATCCAAAATTCAAAAATCGAGTGAAAATGGCGCTTTTCTTGACAAAAATTGGTTTCAAATGACTTAAAAAAATCAAAAAATCGATTTCGGTCAAAAAAACAAATTTTTTGAATTTTTAAAAAATTTTCAATAATTCTCGAACGTTCTAAAAGCTTCCAAAAGGTTGTAGAATGTTCTAAAACGTTCTAGAATGTTTTCCAAAGTTCGAGAATGTTCTACAAACTTCCAAATAATTCTCGAACGTTCCAAAAAGTTGCAGAATGTTCTAAAACGTTCTAGAATGTTTCCGAAGGTTCGAGAACTATCTAAAACGTTCTAGAATCTTCTGGAAGGTTCTATAATGTTTCAATAGGTTACAAAAATAAAAAAATCGGTATTTTTAATAAAAATTGTTTCTTTTGCACGTTGGTACCGTGGTAAACGGTTAATAGTGCAAGTACAAGTGTAACTCGGTCAGATCGAGGAAAATCGAAATTCTAACCTCAAATTGGCATTCCTCGACCCCAAATTAGTCGAAAACGAGTACAAACTTGATAGGGCTAACTGGAAGAATAACCAAGTTGGCAGGCGATTCTGCGCAACTTTAACGCTCCGTAACTTTGTTATTTTTGCGAATAACCCCACGAAGTTTGTACTCCTTTTCGACTAAATCGGGGTCGGGGAATTCAATTCTGAGGTTAAAATTGCGATATCTCACACTCGGTTCGAGTTTTAATTTTTTCCGGACAAACGGTGCGTTTGACGAAAAAACCTCAAAGGACACAAAAGTTGCGCAGCAGTGGGGCGCAGGCGCCCTAAAAATTTCAGCCGCGCAACTCGAACCGTTTTCGAGATTTTCCACTTTTCAAAACTTACCGATATAAACAGGATCCTTCTTTACCGACAGACGGGGGTTGCCGTCGATCGGCACGTAGCCGCGACTGTGTCGTCCGGGAAACGACACTCGATCCAACAATTGGTTGATCAAGTTGGCGTTGAACGGATCCGAGGGAACGTAGCCGATTGGTTGCGTCCGATTCGGTGACGTCACCATTTTTCTGACAGGACTTTGGACGGGTGACAGTTGCATTACCATCGCGGGTGCCGCGGTCTCGGGCAGACAGTGGGACGGTAACACGTCCTCCATTAGGTTGCCTGAAAGATTTTTCCAGAAAAATTCAAAATGGCCGCCATGAAACGCCATTTGCAAATTTCCGCCATTTTGAATTGAGTTAGAGGGGTCAAGTTTGTACTCGTTTTCGACTAATTCGGGGATGGGGAATCCATTTCTGAAGTCAGTTTGCCGATATCTTTTACCCAGTTCGAGAAACTTCCTTCAAACCGAGTTCCCGAAAAAGTTAAGTAAAAATGAATGGCACCATCGTGTTCCCCGTCCTTGATTTAGTAGAAAACGAGCCCAAACTCGATTTTTTCAGAAATATTCAAAATGGCCGCCTGAGACGCCATTTGCAAATTTCCGCCATTTTGGATTGAGTTAGAGGTGTCAAGTTTGTACTCGTTTTCGACTAATTCGGGGTCGGGGAATCCATTTTTGAAGTCAGTTTGCCGATATCTTCTACCCAGTTCGAGAAACTTCCTTCAAACCAAGTTTCAGAAAAAGTGAGATAAAAATTAATGGCACCATCGGATTCCCTGTCCCCGAATTAGTAAAAAATGAACCCAAACTGGTTTTTTTTGAAAAAATCAAAATGGCCGCCTATGGACGCCATTTGCAATTTCCGCCATTTTGAATTGAGTTAGATGGGTCGTGTTTGTACTCGTTTTCGACTAATTTGGGGTCAAGGAATCCATTTTTGCAGTCAGTTTTTCTGTAAATTCCACCCAGTTCGAGAAACTTAAATTTGACATTTTTTTGCAAAATTTTTGTGTTTGTGGAGGAGATAGGCAAAAATGAACGTCACCACTAGATTCCCCGTCCTCGAATTAGTAGAAAACGAACCCAAACTCGATTATTTCATAAAAATCAAAATGGCCGCCTATGGACGCCATTTGCAATTTCCGCCATTTTGAATCGAGTTAGATGGTCAAGTTTGTACTCGTTTTCGACTAATTCGGGGTCGAGGAATCCATTTCTGAAATCAGTTTTACTGTAAATTGCACCCAGTTCGAGAAACTGGAGTTTGACAATTTTTTCTTTAATTTTCGGGTTTGTGTAAAAGATACGCAAAATAAACGTTACCACTAATTTTATCCTCGAGTTAGTAGAAAACCAACCCAAACTCGATTTTTTTGAAATAAATCAAAATGGCGCCACTGAACGCCATTTGCAATTTCCGCCATTTTGAATCGAGTTAGAGTGGTCAAGTTTGTACTCGTTTTCGACTAATTTGGGGTCAGGAATCCATTTTTCCAGTCAGTTTCACCATATTTTCCACCCAGTTCAAGAAACTGGAGTTTGACAATTTTTTCTTTAATTTTCGGGTTTGAGTAAGAGATACGTAAAAATAAACGTTACCACTAAATTTCTCATCCTCGAATTAGTAGAAAACGAACCCAAACTCGATTTTTTTAATAAAAATCAAAATGGCCGCTACTGGACGCCATTTGCAAATTTCCGCCATTTTGAATTTAAGTTAAAAAATCAAGTTTGTACTCGTTTTCGACTAATTTGGGGTCAGGGAATCCATTTTTGCAGTCAATTTCACTGTAAATAGAAAACCAACCCAGATTTTTTCCATAAAAATCAAGAAACTTAAATTTTAGACAAGTTTGTACTCGTTTTTTTGCAACATTTTTTCAGTTTTTCTGTAAATTGCACTCAGTTCGAGAAACTTAAATTTGATTTTTTTTTGCAAAATTTTTGTGTTTCTGGAGGAGATAGGCAAAAATGAACGTCACCACTAGATTCCCCGTCCTCGAATTAGTAGAAAACGAACCCAAACTCGATTTTTTTGATAAAAATCAAAATGGCCGCCACTGGACGCCATTTGCAAATTTCCGCCATTTTGAATTGAGTTAGATGGGTCAAGTTTATACTCGTTTTCGACTAATTTGGGGTCAAGGAATCCATTTTTCAAGTCAGTTTTACTGTAAATTGCACCCAGTTCAAGAAACTGAAGTTTGACAATTTTTTCTTTAATTTTCGGGTTTGTATAAGAGATACATAAAAATAAACGTTACCACTAAATTTCTCATCCTCAAATTAGTAGAAAACGAACCCAAACTCGATTTTTCATAAAAATCAAAATGGCCGCCTATGGACGCCATTTGCAAATTTCCGCCATTTTGAATTGAGTTAGATGGGTCAAGTTTGTACTCGTTTTCGACTAATTTGGGGTCAGGGAATCCATTTTTGCAGTCAGTTTCACCAGTATTTCCACCCAGTTCAAGAAACTGGAGTTTGACAATTTTTTCTTTAATTTTCGGGTTTGTGTAAGAGATACATAAAAATAAACGTTACCACTAAATTTCTCATCCTCGAATTAGTAGAAAACGAACCCAAACTCGATTTTTTGATAAAAATCAAAATGGCCGCTACTGGACGCCATTTGCAATTTCCGCCATTTTGAATTTAAGTTAAAAAATCAAGTTTGTACTCGTTTTCGACTAATTTGGGGTCAAGGAATCCATTTTTCCAGTCAGTTTCACCGCATTTTCCACCCAGTTCAAGAAACTGAAGTTTGACAATTTTTTCTTTAATTTTCGGGTTTGTATAAGAGATACATAAAAATAAACGTTACCACTAAATTTCTCATCCTCGAATTAGTAGAAAACGAACCCAAACTCGATTTTTTTAATAAAAATCAAAATGGCCGCCACTGGACGCCATTTGCAATTTCCGCCATTTTGAATTGGGTTAGATGGGTCAAGTTTGTACTCGTTTTCGACTAATTTGGGGTCAGGGAATCCATTTTTGCAGTCAGTTTCACTGTAAATTGCACCCAATTCGAGAAACGTCAATTTGACAGAAATTTAAAAAAAAATCGAATTTGCGTAAAAAAAACGTCGCCACTAAATTCCTCGTCCTTGAATTAGTAGAAAAAAAAACCCAAACTCAAATTGAAAAAAAAAAAAAAAAAAAAACAAAATGGCGGCTACGAAACGTAAAAGAAAAAAAATGAATAAAACCCTGCACCAAACTGGAAAAATTGCAAATAACTCGTTTCCGATGCGTTTTAGCAAAAAACTTGTAAACAGCAAATTTGTAGAGAATTTAACGGGCTTTCCAACTGTCAAAAATGGAATGTCCTAACCCTAAAAACGACCGAGTTACAGGGTGTCAAAGTACAACCACTAAATTAGCATTTTTTTCTTTTGGGAAACAATATTCTGAAAATTATTCAGTTTTTCTGGAAAAAAAAAGAAAATTTTTTTCTGAAAAAACGTCTAAACTGACTGTAAAATTTGTGGGAAAAGTTTGAAAAACCGAAAATTTTGAGAAATTCTCAACAAACTTAAGTTTGAGAAATGGTTTGTTGAAAATCATTGGTAGTGCAACTTTGACGCCCTCTAGCGGGCAAATCGTTGCACTAACCAATCAACTTTTATACATCAATAGAAAGCCCATTTTATAAGCTTTCCATTGAGGTATAAAAGTGTATACAGAGTGTACCAAATTAGCGAGTTATTTGAGGTTAAACGAGTTGGTGCACTGAAGGTTTGAGGAAAGTGGGTGGTGCAACTTTGACGCCCTCTAGCGGCCAAACCGTACCATGAACCTATCAACTTTTATATATCAATGGAAAGCCCTTTTCATTGGCTATCCATCGACATATAAAACTTTCATAAAAGTGTCACAAATAAGCGAGTTATTTGGGTTTAAACGAGTCGGTGCAAACTTACCTAACAGACTTCTTCGTAGCTCCTCGTTCGCTTTCATGTTTTGTTCCAAATAGCTGTTGTGCTCCTCCGAAATTGTGTTGATTTTGTTGTGTTTGGTGAAAAACGAGGATTTCGTTGTGGTTCCGCTGGAACCCGAGGAAGACCTTTAAAAAAAATTGAAAAAAAAATTTGAGTAAACTTTAACGCCCTCTAGCGGCCAAACTCGGCAATCAACCAATCAACTTTTATACGTCGATGGAAAGCCCGTTTCATTAGCTTTCCATTGACATATAAAAGTCCTATGAAAGTGTCCCAAATAAGTGAGTTATTCAAGGTCAAAGCAACCACTGTCAAAATGACTGGTCTGGAAAAGTTGCTTGACTTTAACGCCCTCTAGCGGCCAAACTCGCAAATCAACCAATCAACTTTTATACGTCGATGGAAAGCCCGTTTCATTAGCTTTCCATTGACATATAAAAGTCCTATGAAAGTGTCACAAATAAGCGAGTTATTCAAGGTCAAAGCAATAACTGTCAAAATGATTGGTCTGAAAAACTCACTTGACTTTAACGGCCTCTGGCGGCCAAACTCGGCAATCAACCAATCAACTTTTATACGTCGATGGAAAGCCCGTTTCATTAGCTTTCCATTGACATATAAAAGTCCTATAAAAGTGTCACAAATAAGCGAGTTATTCAAGGTCAAAGCAACAACTGTCAAAATGATTGGTCTGGAAAACTCGCTTGACTTTAACGCCCTCTAGCGGCCAAACTCGGAAATGAATCAATCAACTTTTATACGTCGATGGAAAGCCCGTTTCATTAGCTTTCCATTGACATATAAAAGTCCTATAAAAGTGTCATAGATAAGCGAGTTATTCAAGGTCAAAGCAACAACTGTCAAAATGATTGGTCTGGAAAACTCGCTTGACTTTAACGCCCTCTAGCGGCCAAACTCGGAAATCAACCAATCAACTTTTATACGTCGATGGAAAGCCCGTTTCATTAGCTTTCCATTGACATATAAAAGTCCTATAAAAGTGTCATAAATAAGCGAGTTATTCAAGGTCAAAGCAACAACTGTCAAAATGGTTGTAATGGAAAACTTGCTTGACTTTAACGCCCTCTAGCGGCCAAACTCGGCAATCAACCAACCAACTTTTATACGTCGATGGAAAGCCCGTTTCATTAGCTTTCCATTGACATATAAAAGTCTTATAAAAGTGTCATAGATAAGCGAATTATTTGACAGTAAAGACAGTTTTGACTGAATTTGACAGTGGCCACTTCAACTGTCAAAAACTCTGTTATTTTGACAATTACAGGGTGATTCTAAGGAAGGGATGATAAAGAACAAAAAGAAGAAACAAAAAACAAAATGAAAAAGACAAAAAAGTAAATAAAGAAAAAACAAAAAAAAAAAAAACGAAATGAAAAAAACAAACAAAAAAAGAAAGAAGAAAAAAACAAAGAAAAAAAAAAAAGAAAGAAGGTAAAAATAAAAAAAAAGACACAAAATAAAAAAGAGAAGAAAGAAATGACAAAGGAAAAAGACAAACAAAAAAAACAAAAATAAAAACGAGAAGAAAAGACAAAAAAAAAACAAAAATAAAAAGGTAGACAAGGAAGACAAAGAAAAAAAGAGGAGAGAAAAACAAAAAATAAAAAAAAAGGAAAAAAAGAAAAGAAGAAAACAAACAAAACGACACATTTCACTTTAACCGTCAATATCTCAAAAACGAGTAGAGTTACGAGAAAAGTGCAAAAATGAAAAAATACTCAAAAAACCTTGCTCAACCTAACCTCGCAAGTTTGAAAGTGATTAAATGGCGTTTAAACTGTACAGGGTGTCCCAAAGTTTTGCGTAATTTCGGAAAAAAATTTATTAAAAAAAAATAGTAGAAAAAGTAAAAATGGATACTTACACAAAACCGCTCTTTTCTTCAACAATCGTACTCAATTGTTTCTCCGAGAGGGCGTTGTTGTCGCGAAACAGCGTTTTACAGCTGTTCTGACGATCAGTTTCGTTTACCAGCAGGACCTGATCTTTTGTTTGTGGTGTGCTGACCTATAAAAACAAATCAAACCGAAAATTCCCTTTAAAATGAGGTGCAACTCGGTTTTTTGACAGAAAATTCAAAATGGCGGCCTAGGACGCCATTTTGTCTGTCATTTCTTGAATCTACCGGAAATTCCTTTAAAATGAGGTGCAACTCGGTTTTTTGACAGAAAATTCAAAATGGCGGCCTAGGACGCCATTTTGTCTGTCATTTCTTGAATCTACCGGAAATTCCCTTTAAAATGAGGTGCAACTCGTTTTTTGACAGAAAATTCAAAATGGCGGCCTGGGACGCCATTTTGTCTGTCATTTCTTGAATCTACCGGAAATTCCCTTTAAAATGAGGTGCAACTCGGTTTTTTGACAGAAAATTCAAAATGGCGGCCTGGGACGCCATTTTGTCTGTCATTTCTTGAATCTACCGGAAATTCCCTTTAAAATGAGGTGCAACTCGGTTTTTTGACAGAAAATTCAAAATGGCCTGAGACGCCATTTTGTCTGTCATTTCTTGAATCTACGGAAATTTCCTTTAAAATGAGGTGCAACTTGGTTTTTTGACAGAAAATTCAAAATGGCGGCCTGGGACGCCATTTTGTCTGTCATTTCTTGAATCTACCGAAAATTCCCTTTAAAATGAGTTGCAACTCGGTTTTTTGACAGAAAATTTAAATGGCGGCATGGACGCATTTTGTCTGTCATTTCTTGAATCTACCGGAAATCCTTTAAAATGAGGTGCAACTTGGTTTTTTGACAGACAAATTCAAAATGGCGGCTGGGCCGCATTTTGTCTGTCATTTCTTGAAACTACGTGAAATTCCTTTAAATGAGGTGCCACTCGGTTTTTTGACAGAAATTCAAAATGGAGGCCTGGACCCATTTTGTCTGTCATTTTTTTGAATCTACCGGAAATTCCTTTAAAATGAGATGCAACTCGGCTTTTTGACAGAAATTCAAAATGGCGACCTGGAACGCCATTTTGTCTGTCATTTCTTAATCTACCGGAAATCCCCTTAAAATGAGGTGCAACTCGTATTTGACAGACAATTCAAAATGGGGATGACGCCATTTTGTTTGTAATTTCTTGAATCTACGGAAATTCCCTTTAAAATGAGGTGCAACTCTGTTTTTTGACAGAAAATTCAAAATGGCGGCCTGGGACGCCATTTTGTCTGTCATTTATTGAATCTACGGAAATTCCCTTTAAACGAGGTGCAACTCGGTTTTTGACAGAAAATTTAAATGGCGGCTGAGACGCCTTTTGTCTGTCATTTTTTTAATCTACCGGAAATTTCCTTTAAATGAGGTGCCACTCGGTTTTTTGACAGAAATATTCAAAATGGAGCCTGGGACGCCATTTTGTCTGTCATTTTTTTGAATCTACCGGAAATTCCCTTAAAATGAGAGCAATCGGCTTTTTGACAGAAAATTCAAAATGGGACTGGAACGCCATTTGTCTGTCATTTCTTGAATCTACCGAAAATTCCCTTTAAAATGATTGCAAACTCGGTTTTTTGACAGAAAATTCAAAATGGCGACATCGACGCCATTTTGTCTGTCATTTCTTGAAACTACGTGAAATTTTCCTTTAAAATGAGGTGCCACTCGTTTTTTGACAGAATATTCAAAATGGAGGCCTGGGACGCCATTTTGTCTGTCATTTTTTGAATCTACCGAAAATTCCCTTTAAAATGAGTTGCAACTCGGTTTTTTGACAGAAAATTCAAAATGGCGGCATCGGACGCCATTTTGTCTGTCATTTCTTGAAACTACGTGAAATTTCCTTTAAAATGAGGTGCAACTCGGTTTTTTGACAGAAAATTCAAAATGGCGGCCTGGGACGCCATTTTGTCTGTCATTTCTTGAATCTACCGGAAATTCCCTTTAAAATGAGGTGCAACTCGGTTTTTTGACAGAAAATTCAAAATGGCGGCCTAGGACGCCATTTTGTCTGTCATTTCTTGAATCTACCGGAAATTCCCTTTAAAATGAGTGCAACTCGGTTTTTTGACAGAAAATTCAAAATGGCGGCCTGGGACGCCATTTTGTCTGTCATTTCTTGAATCTACCGAAAATTCCCTTTAAAATGAGTTGCAACTCGGTTTTTTGACAGAAAATTCAAAATGGCGGCATCGGACGCCATTTTGTCTGTCATTTCTTGAATCTACCGAAAATTTCCTTTAAAACGAGGTGCAACTCGGTTTTTGACAGAAAATTCAAAATGGCGGCCTGGGACGCCATTTTGTCTGTCATTTCTTGAATCTACCGGAAATTTCCTTTAAAATGAGGTGCAACTCGGTTTTTTGACAGAAAATTCAAAATGGCGGCTGGGACGCCATTTTGTCTGTCATTTCTTGAATCTACCGGAAATCCCTTTAAAATGAGTGCACTCGGTTTTTTGACAGAAAATTTAAAATGGCGGCCTGAGACGCATTTTGTCTGTCATTTTTTTATCTACCGAAATTTCCTTTAAAATGAGGTGCAACTCGGTATTTTGACAGACAATTCAAAATGGCGACTGGGACGCATTTTGTTGTAATTTCTTGAATCTACCGGAAATTCCCTTTAAAATGAGGTGCAACTCGGTTTTTTGACAGAAAATTCAAAATGGCGGCCTGGGACGCCATTTTGTCTGTCATTTCTTGAATCTACCGGAAATTTCCTTTAAAATGAGGTGCAACTCGGTTTTTTGACAGAAAATTCAAAATGGCGGCCTAGACGCCATTTTGTCTGTCATTTCTTGAATCTACCGGAAATTTCCTTTAAAATGAGGTGCAACTCGGTTTTTTGACAGACAATTCAAAATGGCGGACTGGGACGCCATTTTGTTTGTAATTTCTTGAATCTACCGGAAATTCCTTTAAAATGAGGTGCAACTCGGTATTTGACAGACAATTCAAAATGGGCGACTGGACGCCATTTTGTTTGTAATTTCTTGAATCTACCGAAATTCCTTTAAAACGAGGTGCACTCGGTTTTTTGACAGAAAATTTAAAATGGCGGCTGAGACGCCATTTTGTCTGTCATTTCTTGAATCTACCGAAATTCCCTTTAAAATGAGGTGCAACTTGGTTTTTTGACAGAAAATTCAAAATGGCGGCCTGGGACGCCATTTTGTCTGTCATTTCTTGAATCTACCGAAAATTCCCTTTAAAATGAGTTGCAACTCGGTTTTTTGACAGAAAATTTAAAATGGCGGCCTGGGACGCCATTTTGTCTGTCATTTCTTGAATCTACCGGAAATCCCCTTTAAAATGAGGTGCAACTTGGTTTTTTGACAGAAAATTCAAAATGGCGGCCTGGGACGCCATTTTGTCTGTCATTTCTTGAATCTACCGGAAATTTCCTTTAAAATGAGGTGCAACTCGGTTTTTTGACAGAAAATTCAAAATGGCGGCCTAGGACGCCATTTTGTCTGTCATTTTTTGAATCTACCGGAAATTTCCTTTAAAATGAGTTGCAACTCGGTTTTTTGACAGAAAATTCAAAATGGCGGCCTAGGACGCCATTTTGTCTGTCATTTCTTGAATCTACTGAAATTCCCTTTAAAATGAGGTGCAACTCGGTTTTTTGACAGAAAATTCAAAATGGCGGCCAGGGACGCCATTTTGTCTGTCATTTCTTGAATCTACCGGAAATTCCCTTTAAAATGAGGTGCAACTCGGTTTTTTGACAGAAAATTCAAAATGGCGGCCTGGGACGCCATTTTGTCTGTCATTTCTTGAAACTGCGTGAAATTTCCTTTAAAATGAGGTGCAACTCAAGTTTTTTGACAGAAAATTCAAAATGGCGGCCTGGGACGCCATTTTGTCTGTCATTTCATGAAACTGCGTGAAATTTCCTTTAAAATGAGGTGCAACTCAATTTTTTGACAGAAAATTCAAAATGGCGGCCTGGGACGCCATTTTGTCTGTCATTTCTTGAATCTACCGAAAATTCCCTTTAAAATGAGGTGCAACTCGGTTTTTTGACAGAAAATTCAAAATGGCGGCCCGGACGCCATTTTGTCTGTCATTTCTTGAAACTCTGTGAATTTACTTTAAAATGAGGTAAAAGTCAAGTTTTTGACAGAAAATTCAAAATGGCGGCCTGGGACGCCATTTTGTATGTCATTTCTTGAATCTACCGGAAATTCCCTTTAAAATGAGGTGCAACTCGGTTTTTTGACAGAAAATTCAAAATGGCGGCCTGGGACGCCATTTTGTCTGTCATTTCTTGAATCTACCGGAAATTCCCTTTAAAATGAGGTAAAAGTCAATTTTTTGACACAAAATTCAAAATGGCGGCCTGGGACGTCATTTATTGAAATTTCCTTTAAAATGAGTCAATTTTATGTCCCCTTTCATTGTGATTTCTTCTCTTTTCTTTGTCTTCTTCCTTTTTTATTTTTGTTTTTTCTTTCTCTTTATTTTTTTTTGTTTGTCTTCTTTCTTTGTGGATTCTTCCTTCTCTTTTCTTTTTTTTTGTCTTCCCCTTCTTCCTTTCTTGTTTTTCTTTGTTTATTTTTTATTTTTGTATTTTTCTTCCTTTTTTATTTTTGTTTTTTCTTTCTCTTTATTTTTTTTTGTTTGTCTTTTTTCTTTGTGGATTCTTCCTTCTCTTTTCTTTTTTTTTTTGTCTTCCCCTTCTTCCTTTTTTGTTTTTCTTTGTTTATTCTTTATTTTTGTTTATTTCTTACTTTTTTGTTGTTTTTTTCTTTGTCTTCTTCATTTTGTGTTTCTTTATTTACTTATTTGCCCTTTTCATTTTATTTTAATTTTTTTCTCACAAAATTTTCTTTATTTTTGCCAATTTTGTAAATTTTTTTTCTATTTTTGTTGTCTTTTTCTTCGTTTTCTTATGTTCGTCATTGTTTATTTTTTGTGTTGTCTACTTCTTTTCTGTCCTTTGTTTCATTCACTTTTGTTGTTTTTTCTCTTCTTTCGTTTCTTTTATTTTTGGTTTTCTTTATTTTTTATTCTTTTTCTTTTCTTCTTTCTCTCTTCCTTCTTCATTTAATTTTTTTTTCTTCTTATTTTTACGTCATTTTTTTTTACGTAATTTTTTTTTATCTTTATTTTTTTCTTTTCTTTCATATTTTTTTATGTCAATGTTTTTTTGGACTTTTCCTCAATCTTTAGACATTTTGACCAATTGAATCTTGTAAATTTCAAAACCTCGTAACTTCCTTATTTTTTGAGCTACAGAATGGTTTAACCACTCAAATTAACCGTCTCGAACTGCTCTTTTCAGTGGCGTAGAGCAAAAAATTGTATCTAAAAAATTGCGTACAGGGTGAGCAAGAATAGTAACCAACTAACAATTTCGTGCACACCCTGTATACAGGCAACTGTATTCACGTTCAAACGTTACGTAGTCTGGTTTAGTGGCTCATAAGGAACAATTTTGCATTCTTGCAGTTTGTTTGTAAATCCAACCGTTTTCGAGATATTTACCAAAACTGTTTTGGGGAATTTTAAGGGAATATTTCCCTGGGGAGGCCTTTTAGGGAAAAAGTGCTCAGAAGCGATCTCGTAGAGAGTGAAATTCCCTACAACTTTACTTCAGTAGGTTTTTTTGATCAGGGTGCAAATAAGCGAGTTACGGAGGTGGAAAGTTGCGTGGGGTGTCACGTGAGTATTTTTGCGCAACCGTGCGGTTTTTCCTCCATATCTCCTTAAGGACTCGCTTTAGAAGAAAAATACTCAGAAGCTATCTTGTAGAGAATGAAATTCCCTACAATTTCCCTTCTTTACGATTTTTTGTTTTTTTGCCAAATAACCGAGTTACGCTTGTTTGAAAAAAAAAAACCGTTCTTACCTTCATCGCGTTCAAATTGAAGTTGAACTGGTGCGTATCGGCGTCGAAGACGGCGTCCTCTTCCGCCACTTCGCCGTAAGAAGACGAACTGTTTTCGGGCGAACTGTGCACGGCGATTGCGCGTGCGCCGTCGGCGGGTTGCGCCGCCATCGCGCCGTCCATGCCGCCCCTCGAACCCGTCTCCACTTCGTCCGCGTTCAGTTGCCTGAAGGCGGTTTTCATCGCGTTTCCTGCCGAAAATAACGGAAAAAACTAGAAAATCCAGGCATTTCGATGAATCAAGCAAGAAAAATCGAAATGGCAGCCATTTTTAAAATTTCCGCCATTTTGGATCGAGTTAGAGGGGTCAAGTTTGTACTCGTTTTCGACTAATTTGGGGTCGGGGAATCCATTTCTGAAGTCAGTTTGCCGATATCTTCTACCCAGTTCGAGAAACTTCCTTCAAACCGAGTTTCCGAAAAAGTTAGGTAAAAATGAATGGCACCATCGCATTCCCCGTCCTCGATTTAGTAGAAAACCATCCCAAACTCGATTTAAAAAAAAAATCAAAATGGCCGCCTGAGACGCCATTTGCAAATTTCCGCCATTTTGGATCGAGTTAGAGGGGTCAAGTTTGTACTCGTTTTCGACTAATTTGGGGTCGGGGAATCCATTTCTGAAGTCAGTTTGCCGGTATCTTATACCCAGTTCGAGAAACTTACAAAAAATCAAATTTCCAAAAAAGTTAGGTAAAAATAAACGTCACCATCGGATTCCTCGTCCTCGATTTAGTAGAAAACGAGCCCAAACTCGATTTTTTCAAAAAAATTCAAAATGGCCGCCTGAGACGCCATTTGCAAATTTCCGCCATTTTGGATCGAGTTAGAGGGGTCAAGTTTGTACTCGTTTTCGACTAATTTGGGGTCAGGGAATCCATTTCTGAAGTCAGTTTGCCGATATCTCTTACCCAGTTCGAGAAACTTCCCTAAAACCCAGTTTCCGAAGAAGTTAGGTAAAAATGAATGGCACCATCGTGTTCCCCGTCCTCGATTTAGTAGAAAACCATACCAAACTTGATTTTTCAAAAAATTCAAAATGGCCGTCTGAGACGCCATTTTGAAAATTTCCGCCATTTTGGATCGAGTTAGAGGGGTCAAGTTGGTATCCATTTCGTTTTCGACTAATTTCAAACCGAGTCCGAAAAAGGGAATCCATTTCCTGAAGTCAGTAGCGACATTTTTTTCCGCCGGTGTTTTATCTTACCCAGTTCGAGAAACTTACAAAAAATCAAATTTCCAAAAAAGTTAGGTAAAAATAAACGTCACCATCGGATTCCTCGACCTCGATTTAGTAGAAAACGAGCTCAAACTCGACTTTTTCAGAAAAATTCAAAATGGCCGCTTGAGACGCCATTTGCAATTTCCGCCATTTTGAATTGAATTACGGGAGTCGTGTTTGTACTGTTCAAGCAACTTTCACGCCCTCTAGCGTCAATTACGTCCACGGCTTAATAAGAGTCATTTCTGCGGTTTTCAGACAAATTTAATTCCGTTGAATTCCCCATCCCCATGAATTTTGTGGTATAAAAACGCTAGTCAAAAAACGAGTTTATACTCGGTTTTTGATTTCAAAAAGTAAAATACGCCCGGAAACAGGTCAGTTTCATTTTTGCGGTTAGGGTTCAAGTGACGCAACTAATTTTAGTTCCGTTGAATTCCCCATCCCCGAATTAGTCGAAAAAGAGTATAATGTCAATTTTTTGTCAATACCTGTCATAAGCTGTCATTTAACGCCAAATGACAGTTTCAAATGTCAAAAAATCGAGTTTATACTCGTTTTCAAAATTGACTAATTTGGGCTCAAGGAGTTCCGTTGGATTCCCCATCTCCGAATTTCAAAAATTGATAAATCAGTTTTGAAAAATTCGAGCCTCCTTTCAAGGCATGTATACGCCCCGGAAACAGGTCATTTTTGACAGTAATTTTAAATCCCCGAATTAGTTAAAAAAGAGTATAATGTCATTTCAATACCTGCGGTCATTTTGCGGTTAGGGTTCAAGTGACGCAACTAATTTTAGTTCCGTTGAATTCCCCATCCCCGAATTAGTCGAAAAAGAGTATAATGTCAATTTTTTGTCAATACCTGTCATAAGCTGTCATTTAACGCCAAATGACAGTTTCAAATGTCAAAAAATCGAGTTTATACTCGTTTTCGACTAATTCGGGGTCGGGGAATCCATTGCAACTGTCAGTTTGACGCGAACTGTCACTGGATTCGAGAAAATCCAAGATGGCGGAAAATTTGAAAAAACCGAGATTATACTCGTTTTCGACTAATTCGAGGTCGGGGAATTCAAAAAATGCAAAATCCGCTTCGAAAACGGACTCTATCTGGTCGAAACTCGTCGAAAATGCTTACCTTTCCGAGGTGCGCGCGTCTGCATCATCGACTCGTTGGACTGTTCGTACGGCGCAGACGCGGGCGAATTAAAGGACAAACGAAATGGACTGTCCGCGTTCGGTTGCGGGTCCTCGTAGATTTGTAACGGACCGTTGGGCGGTGCGCAACTGCAAAAACAACAAAACAACCATCAAACAAATGCTACTTTGACAGCTCGTAACTCGGTTATTTTGACAGATACGTCAAAATGTCATAGAACTGAATTTGTAGCCCAGAGTGTCCTCTACAAACTGTCAAATGACAGGTTTTCACCAAAAGTGTCAAATAAGCGAGTTATTCCACTTGGAAGCTTTCAAAGCACTTGATTGTGTCAAAACAGGCAATTCCGTCACTTTGACAGCTCGTAACTCGGTTATTTTGACAGATACGTCAAAATGTCATAGAACTGAATTTGTAGCGCAGAGTGTCCTCTACAAACTGTCATATGACAGGTTTTCACCAAAAGTGTCAAATAAGCGAGTTATTCCACTTGGAAGCTTGTCAAAGCACTTGATTGTGTCAAAACAGGCAATTCCGTCACTTTGACAGCTCGTAACTCGGTTATTTTGACAGATACGTCAAAATGTCACATAACTGAATTTGTAGCCCAGAGTGTCCTCTACAAACTGTCAAATGACAGGTTTTCACCAAAAGTGTCAAATAAGCGAGTTATTCCACGTGGAAGCTTTCAAAACACTTGATTGTGTCAAAACAGGCAATTCCGTCACTTTGACAGCTCGTAACTCGGTTATTTTGACAGATACGTCAAAATGTCATAGAACCGAATTTGTAGCCCAGAGTGTCCTCTACAAACTGTCAAATGACAGGTTTTCACCAAAAGTGTCAAATAAGCGAGTTATTCCACGTGGAAGTTTTCAAAGCACTTGATTGTGTCAAAACAGGCAATTCCGTCACTTTGACAGCCCGTAACTCGGTTATTTTGACAGATACGTCAAAATGTCATAGAACTGAATTTGTAGCCCAGAGTGTCCTCTACAAACTGTCAAATTGACAGGTTTTCACCAAAAGTGTCAAATAAGCGAGTTATTCCACGTGGAAGTTGTCAAAGCACTTGATTGTGTCAAAACAGGCAATTCCGTCACTTTGACAGCTCGTAACTCGGTTATTTTGACAGATACGTCAAAATGTCATAGAACCGAATTTGTAGCCCAGAGTGTCCTCTACAAACTGTCAATGACAGGTTTTCACCAAAAGTGTCAAATAAGCGAGTTATTCCACGTGGAAGCTTTCAAAGCACTTGATTGTGTCAAAACAGGCAATTCCGTCACTTTGACAGCCGTAACTCGGTTATTTTGACAGATACGTCAAAATGTCATAGAACCGAATTTGTAGCGCAGAGTGTCCTCTACAAACTGACGTAAATTTGACAGTCGACAGTTGCTTGGTTAAAGTGTGACGTCATTAAATCGGTCGACGGTGCGCAAACTCTCTCACTCACCTCAGTCTGTCCTCGTTGCTCTTACTGAAAACGTTCTGAAGGAAATTCTGGTGTTCGGCCGTCGATATCCACGGACTTTCACTGATCGTCGACGTGGTTTCCTTGCGAAAACTCTCCGCGTCCGAGAGAGGGCGCTGGTGCGGCGCGATTGCGTATTCGACGTCGTCCTGTCACAGAAAAATGATGAAATTTACGTCAAAAATCACAATACAGAGTAGGAAATTGTTTTGTCCAGAATCTACCGGAAATTTCCTTTAAAATGAGGTGCAACTCGGTTTTTTGACAGAAAATTCAAAATGGCGGCCTGGGACGCCATTTTGTCTGTCATTTCTTGAATCTACGTGAAATTCCTTTAAAATGAGATGCAACTCGGTTTTTTGACAGAAAATTCAAAATGGCGGCCTGGGACGCCACGCCATTTTGTCTGTCACCATTTCTTGAATCTGTCTGTCATTTTTGACAGAAACTACGCCGTGAAATTCCCTTTAAAACGAGGTGCAACTCGTTTTTTGAAGGAAATTCAAAATGGCGGCATGGGACGCCATTTTGCTGTCATTTCTTGAATCTACCGGAAATTTCCTTTAAAATGAGGTGCAACTCGGTTTTTGTCAGAAAATTTAAAACTCACGTGATCACTGTTTCCATGGTGGAGCGTCCTGCATCATTTCTTGAATAATACACTCGTGTGAAAATTCAAAATTGAGGCCTGTGGACGCCATTTTGTTTGTCATTTCTTGAATCTACCTCGTCCTCCGCTATTGTAAATGGGCCTGCGCTGAGGAGTGACTACCATCTGAAATTGTCATTTCTTGAATCTACCGGTGGGTTGACAGGTTTCCGATAACTGGAAAAAAAAAACTGTCAAAATAACGTCACAATTTGACAATGAAAGTGACGTTGCACTGAAATGCTGTTACTGGACTTTGTCCACTTTGACAGCTCGTAATTCTGTCATTTTGACAGTTACGTCAATCTAGTTTTGACCAAATTGTAGCCCCTCATATAGTCTTTTGACTACCACTAAAAGTCTGCACTGTCAACTGTCAAAATAACGTCACAATTTGACAATAAAGGTGACGTTGCACTGAAATGCTATTCCTGGACTTTGTTCTATTTGACAGCTCGTAATTCTGTCATTTTGACAGTTACGTCAATCTAGTTTTGACCAAATTAGAGCCCGTTTAATTGTCTTTTGACTACCACTAAAAGTCTGCAGTGTCAACTGTCAAAATAACGTCACAATTTGACAATAAATGTGACGTTGCACTGAAATGTTGTTACTGGACTTTGTCCAATTTGACAGCTCGTAATTCTGTCATTTTGACAGTTACGTCAGTCTAGTTTTGACCAAAATGTAGTAAAAAGGTTATTCTAGTAAATGTAGTCTACTAAATTGACATTGACATTTGTAAAATCGGTAGAATATCGAAATTACTCATTTAAGACCTAATTTCCAGCGCTAAACTTCTGAAATATTCTCAGAAAGTTCAAGTAAATTTAATCTACTGAATTGATATTTGTAAAATCGGTAGATTACTGAATTTAGACTTTTAAAGCCAAATTTCGAGCAAAAAACATTGGAATATTCTCAGAAAGGTTATTCTAGTAAATCTAAGCAACTAAATTGACATTTTTAAAATCGGTAGATTACTGAATTTATACTTTTAAGCCTAAATTGTGAACAAAAAACATCTGGAATATTCTCAGAAAGGTTATTCTAGTAAATCTAAGCAACCAAATTGACATTTTTAAAATCGGTAGATTACTGAATTTAGACTTTTAAAGCCAAATTTCGACCAAAAAACATAAAGAATATTCCCAGAAAAGTTACTATAGTAAATTTAAGCAACCAAACTGATATTTTTAAAATCGGTAGATTACTGAAATTGGACTTTTAAAGCCAAATTTCGAGCAAAAAACATAAGGAATATTCCAGAAAAGTTACTATAGTAAATTTAAGCAACCAAACTGATATTTTTAAAATCGGTAGATTACTGAAAATGGACTTTTATAGCCAAATTTCAAGCAAAAAACATCTGGAATATTTCAGAAAGGTTATTTACTAAATTTAAGCAACTAAATTGACATTTTTAAAATCGGTAGATTACTGAATTTAGACTTTTAAGGCAAATTTCGACCAAAAAACATCTGGAATATTCTCAGAAAGGTTATTCTAGTAAATTTAAGCAACTAAATTGACATTTTTAAAATCGGTAGATTACTGAATTTAGACTTTTAAGGCCAAATTTCGACCAAAAAACATCTGGAATATTCTCAGAAAGGTTATTTAGTAAATTTAAGCAACTAAATTGACATTTTTAAAATCGTAGATTACTGAATTTAGACTTTTAAGCCAAAATTCGAGAAAAAAACATCTGGAATATTTCAGAAAGGTTATTTTAGTAAATTTCAGCAACTAAATTGACATTTTTAAAATCGGTAGATTACTGAATTTAGACTTTTAAAGCCAAATTTCGAGCAAAAAACATCTGGAATATTCTCAGAAAAGTTACTCTAGTAAATCTAAGCAACTAAATTGACATTTTTAAAATCGGTAGATTACTGAATTTAGACTTTTAAAGCCAAATTTCGACCAAAAAACATATGGAATATTCTCAGAAAAGTTACTATAGTAAATTTAAGCAACCAAACTGACATTTTTAAAATCGGTAGATTACTGAAATTGGACTTTTATAGCCAAATTTCAAGCAAAAAAACATCTGGAATATTCTCAGAAAGGTTATTCTACTAAATTTAAGCAATCAAATTGACATTTTTAAAATCGGTAGATTACTGAATTTAGACTTTTAAAGCAAATTTCGAGCAAAAAACATCTGAATATTTCAGAAAAGTTACTCTAGTAAATTAAGCAACTAAATTGACATTTTTAAAATCGGTAGATTACTGAATTTAGACTTTTAAAGCCAAATTTCGACCAAAAAACATAAGGAATATTCCCAGAAAGTTACTTAGTAAATTTAAGCAATCAAACTGATATTTTTAAATCGGTAGATTACTGAAATTGGACTTTTATAGCCAAATTTCAAGCAAAAAACATCTGGAATATTCTCAGAAAGGTTATTTACTAAATTTAAGCAACTAAATTGACATTTTTAAAATCGGTAGATTACTGAATTTAGACTTTTAAGGCCAAATTTCGAGCAAAAAACTTCTGGAATATCTCAGAAGGTTATTCTAGTAAATTTTAAGCAACTAAATTGACATTTTAAAATCGGTAGATTACTGAATTTAGACTTTTAAAGCCAAATTTCGACCAAAAAAATAAGGAATATTCCAGAAAAGTTACTATAGTAAATTTAAGCAATCAAACTGATATTTTTAAAATCGGTAGATTACTGAAATGGACTTTTATAGCCAAATTTCAAGCAAAAAACATCTGGAATATTCTCAGAAAGGTTATTCTAGTAAATTTAAGCAACTAAATTGACATTTTTAAAATCGGTAGATTACTGAATTTAGACTTTTAAAGCCAAATTTCGAGCAAAAAACATCTGGAATATTCTCAGAAAAGTTACTCTAGTAAATCTAAGCAACTAAATTGACATTTTTAAAATCGGTAGATTACTGAATTTAGACTTTTAAAGCCAAATTTCGACCAAAAAACATAAGGAATATTCTCAGAAAAGTTACTATAGTAAATTTAAGCAACCAAACTGATATTTTTAAAATCGGTAGATTACTGAAATTGGACTTTTATAGCCAAATTTCAAGCAAAAAACATCTGGAATATTCTCAGAAAGGTTATTCTAGTAAATTTAAGCAACTAAATTGACATTTTTAAAATCGGTAGATTACTGAATTTAGACTTTTAAGGCAAATTTCGAGCAAAAAACATCTGGAATATTCTCAGAAAGGTTATTCTAGTAAATTTAAGCAACTAAATTGACATTTTTAAAATCGGTAGATTACTGAATTTAGACTTTTAAAGCCAAATTTCGACCAAAAAACATAAGGAATATTCCCAGAAAAGTTACTATAGTAAATTTAAGCAACCAAACTGATATTTTTAAAATCGGTAGATTACTGAAATTGGACTTTTATAGCCAAATTTCAAGCAAAAAACATCTGGAATATTCTCAGAAAGGTTATTCTACTAAATTTAAGCAACTAAATTGACATTTTTAAAATCGGTAGATTACTGAATTTAGACTTTTAAGGCCAAATTTCGAGCAAAAAACATCTGGAATATTCTCAGAAAGGTTATTCTAGTAAATTTAAGCAACTAAATTGACATTTTTAAAATCGGTAGATTACTGAATTTAGACTTTTAAAGCCAAATTTCGAGCAAAAAACATCTGGAATATTCTCAGAAAAGTTATTCTAGTAAATTTAGCAACTAAATTGACATTTTTAAAATCGGTGATNGGAANTTCCNTACCGCGGNAATACTNTATANNACNACACAGTGTANNGNCCGCTTNGGAAAANGAGNTNNTCGANATNCNTNNTCTGATATGNCGCGNCAGANNACNNGCNTCTGATTTNCNNCAAANATCNGAANCCTAGAAAANTTNAGNCNAGGCGCNCCCGGGGNGANCAANTCTGAANCCCNGTNGNNTGNNNCGGCACTTGTNTNGCCTGGAATTGATCGTAAATCATGAGTCGANAGGCATCGNTTTNNNGTAACACTCCGCCAAATGAACNACTGGCAAATGNCNTTGAGNNTNCATGGNTCCTAGGTGNNNCAGATCAGNTTCTCCTNNANAGNGCGNAGCAGNAAACTTCATNGATGNGAGGGANTNNNGAGGCGTCNNTAAGGCATNTGAACGGCGGCGNCGGATNCTTNGANTNTTAACTCTAGNAGTNGNNTTTGAACCCGANACNACCCNTCNAANGTCATANANNTCAGTNGGGANGATCTTAATTCTAACCTAAAAAAATAACAAATTTGACAGTTTTATGCTGTTTTGCACTCGATCATTTAGACCTAAATAACTTCCTTATTTGATACACTCTGTATATGTTTTTATACATCAATGGATAGGTAATAAAACGGACTTTCCAATAACACGCAACATTGGTTAATCAGTTAAACGGTTTGGCCGCTAGAGGGCGTCAAACAATAATGTTTATAGCCGTTCAAAGCTGCTGTATGTGGGTGTAGAATGATGAATTCCATTACCGTATAAGGAATAATTTTACTGTTATATTGAAGCTTTTAACAGGTCAAAATGGCTTGATTTCACTTGTCGTGGAAAGTATAGTGACCATCGACCTATAAAGGTTCAAACCACTACAATGTGGTGATTTATTTAATACGTCGATGACTTTCTTTGACGCCCTCTAGCGGTCAAACCGTCAAACCTACCATCTCAAGACGAGTATTTTTGGAAAGCCCATTTCAATAGCTATCCATAGACATATAAAAGTCTTAAAAAACTACACAAAATAACCGAGTTAATTAAGATTGAATGAAAGAGTGCACTGAAAATGTTCAAATTTACTTGGACCAACTTTGAAGCCCTCTAGCGGCTAAACCGTTATACCTATTAGCCCATGTTGCCATATCTTTCGAAAGCCCATTTCATTGGCTATTCATAGACGTATAAATGTTTATACAAAGTTTCCCAAATAAGGAAGTCATTTGAGTTTAAGTGGGTTGGTGCACTGAAAATTTGAAGAAAGTTGTAGGTTTACTTTGACGCCCTCTGGAGGCCAAACCGTGCAACCCATCAACCAGTGTTGCCATATCGTTGGAAAGCCCTTTTAATTAGCTATCAATTGAGGTATAAAAGTTTATACAGGGTGGTCCAAATAAGTGAGTTATTTACGTTTGAATGAAACACTACACCAAAATAGTAAGGAAAAAATTGGTCAACTTTGACGCCCTCTGGCGGCCAAACCGTGCAACCGATCAACCAGTGTTGCCATATCGTTGGAAAGCCCTTTTAATTAGCTATCCACAGACATATAAAAGTCTCAAAAAAGTAGCCCAAATAAGCGAGTTATTTAGATTAGAATAAAACAGTGCACTTTTACAAACGTGACATGTTTCGGCACTTGTCACTTTAACAGTCAATAACTCGGTTATTTTGGCGGTTACAGGGTGGTTCAATATATCAATTTGTAGCCCTTGAAATTCTCTTTTGATCACCTTGTATAGTATTTTGCGTGAAAATGTGAAATAAGCTAGTTACTGGACGACAAAGCAATTACGTCATCTTTTTTTCTTTTCTCTTCCTCTTTTCTATTTCCGTTCACAATTTCTTCTTCTTAATTAATTACGTCCGGCATTTGTACACTCGATGAAATTGAATCAATCGTGGGAATTGGTAATTCCCAGACGAGGAAATGTCTGCAAAAATGCCTTTTGGCGACTGCCGCGCCCTCTTTCTTCTTCTTCTTCTTCTTTTCTTCTTTTTTTCGCCAGACGAGGAAGTCTGGCTGGCAAAATCAAACGGTTTCTTCAATTTCCTGTCTGCTTTTTACGTTATTTTTGCCGTTTTGATTGGTTGGACGGTTTGGCCGCTAGAGGGCGTCAAAGTTACTAAATGAAAAAATCGGTAATTTTTCTGACACTTGTCACTTTGATCTTGAATAACTCGCTTACTTGACAGCTGACGTCAAAATGTCATAGAAGCACAAATATAGCTCGGATTGTCAGCTTTCAGAAAATATTATAAAATCACTTGATTGGTTACACGGTTTGGCTGCTAGAGGGCGTCAAAGTTACTAAATGAAAAAATCGGTAATTTTTGTGACACTTGTCACTTTGATCTTGAATAACTCGCTTACTTGACAGCTGACGTCAAAATGTCATAGAAGCAAAAATATAGCACGGATTGTCAGCTTTCAGAAAATATTATAAAATCACTTGATTGGTTACACGGTTTGGCTGCTAGAGGGCGTCAAAGTTACTAAATGAAAAAATCGGTAATTTTTTTGACACTTGTCGCTTTGATCTTGAATAACTCCGCTTATTTGACAGCAGACGTCAAAATGTCATAGAAGCAAAATATAGCCCGGATTGTCAGCTTTAGAAAATATTATAAAATCACTTGATTTGTTACACGGTTTGGCTGCTAGAGGGCGTCAAAGTTACTAATTGAAAAGAACGGTAATTTTTCTGACACTTGTCACTTTGATCTTGAATAACTCGCTTACTTGACAGCTGACGTCAAAATGTCATAGAAGCAAAAATATAGCACGGATTGTCAGCTTTCAGAAAATATTATAAAATCACTTGATTGGTTACACGGTTTGGCTGCTAGAGGGCGTCAAAATTACTAAATGAAAAGAACAGTAATTTTTCTGACACTTGTCACTTTGATCTTGAATAACTCGCTTACTTGACAGCTGACGTCAAAATGTCATAGAAGCACAAATATAGCTCGGATTGTCAGCTTTCAGAAAATATTATAAAATCACTTGATTGGTTACACGGTTTGGCTGCTAGAGGGCGTCAAAGTTACTAAATGAAAAAATCGGTAATTTTTCTGACACTTGTCACTTTGATCTTGAATAACTCGCTTACTTGACAGCTGACGTCAAAATGTCATAGAAGCAAAAATATAGCACGGATTGTCAGCTTTCAGAAAATATTATAAAATCACTTGATTGGTTACACGGTTTGGCTGCTAGAGGGCGTCAAAGTTACTAAATGAAAAAATCGGTAATTTTTTTGACACTTGTCGCTTTGATCTTGAATAACTCCGCTTATTTGACAGCAGACGTCAAAATGTCATAGAAGCAAAAATATAGCCCGGATTGTCAGCTTTTAGAAAATATTATAAAATCACTTGATTTGTTACACGGTTTGGCTGTTAGAGGGCGTCAAAGTTACTAATTGAAAAGAACGGTAATTTTTTTCACACTTGTCACTTTGATCTTGAATAACTCGCTTACTTGACAGCTGACGTCAAAATGTCATAGAAGCAAAAATATAGCTCGGATTGTCAGCTTTCAGAAAATATCATAAAATCGCTTGATTGGTTACACGGTTTGGCTGCTAGAGGGCGTCAAAATTACTAAATAAAAAAATCGGTAATTCTTCCGACACTTGTCACTTTGATCTTGAATAACTCGCTTACTTGACAGCTGACATCAAAATGTCATAGAAGCACAAATATAGCTCGGATTGTCAGCTTTCAGAAAATATTATAAAATCACTTGATTGGTTACACGGTTTGGCTGCTAGAGGGCGTCAAAATTACTAAATGAAAAGAACAGTAATTTTTCTGACACTTGTCACTTTGATCTTGAATAACTCGCTTACTTGACAGCTGACGTCAAAATGTCATAGAAGCACAAATATAGCACGGATTGTCAGCTTTCAGAAAATATTATAAAATCACTTGATTGGTTACACGGTTTGGCTGCTAGAGGGCGTCAAAGTTACTAATTGAAAAGAACGGTAATTTTTCTGACACTTGTCACTTTGATCTTGAATAACTCGCTTACTTGACAGCTGACGTCAAAATGTCATAGAAGCACAAATATAGCTCGGATTGTCAGCTTTCAGAAAATATTATAAAATCACTTGATTGGTTACACGGTTTGGCTGCTAGAGGGCGTCAAAGTTACTAAATGAAAAAATCGGTAATTTTTCTGACACTTGTCGCTTTGATCTTGAATAACTCGCTTATTTGACAGCTGACGTCAAAATGTCATAGAAGCACAAATATAGCTCGGATTGTCAGCTTTCAGAAAATATTATAAAATCACTTGATTGGTTACACGGTTTGGCTGCTAGAGGGCGTCAAAGTTACTAAATGAAAAGAACGGTAATTTTTCTGACACTTGTCGCTTTGATCTTGAATAACTCGCTTACTTGACAGCTGACGTCAAAATGTCATAGAAGCAAAAATATAGCACGGATTGTCAGCTTTCAGAAAATATAGTAAAATCACTTGATTGGTTACACGGTTTGGCTGCTAGAGGGCGTCAAAGTTACTAAATGAAAAAATTGGTAATTTTTCTGACACTTGTCACTTTGATCTTGAATAACTCGCTTATTTGACAGCTGATGTTAAAATGTCATAGAAGCAAAAATATAGCTCGGATTGTCAGCTTTCAGAAAATATTATAAAATCACTTGATTGGTTACACGGTTTGGCCGCTAGAGGGCGTCAAAGTTACTAAATGAAAAAATCGGTAATTTTTCTGACACTTGTCACTTTGATCTTGAATAACTCGCTCATTTGACAGCTGACGTCAAAATGTCATAAAAGCACAAATATAGCCCAGATTGTCAGCTTTCAGAAAATACAGTCAAATCACTTGATTGGTTACACGGTTTGGCCGCTAGAGGGCGTCAAAATTACTAAATGAAAAAATCGGTAATTTTTGTGACACTTGTCGCTTTGATCTTGAATAACTCTCTTTCTTGACAGCTGACGTCAAAATGTCATAGAAGCAAAAATATAGCACGGATTGTCAGCTTTCAGAAAATATAGTCAAATCACTTGATTGGTTACACGGTTTGGCTGCTAGAGGGCGTCAAAGTTACTAAATGAAAAAATCGGTAATTTTTCTGACACTTGTCACTTTGATCTTGAATAACTCGCTTACTTGACAGCTGACGTCAAAATGTCATAGAAGCAAAAATATAGCTCGGATTGTCAGCTTTTAGAAAATATTATAAAATCACTTGATTGGTTACACGGTTTGGCTGCTAGAGGGCGTCAAAGTTACTAAATGAAAAAATCGGTAATTTTTCTGACACTTGTCGCTTTGATCTTGAATAACTCGCTTATTTGACAGCTGACATCAAAATGTCACTGAATCAAAAATGTAGCCCAAAGTATCAGCTTTCAGAAAATGTAATCAAATCATCTGATTGGTTGAACGGTTTGGCCGCTAGAAGGCGGCAAAGTTAACAATTTCCTCTACCAAAGTGGGTATTCCACGCACTTGTTTGAACAGGTTTCGGGGTCGGAATACCACGGTAAATAATGGTAAAATGACCTTGAAATCGGTGGTATACCACTTAAAAAGCGATGAATGAATGAGAATTGTTTAAGTCTTCGGTTCTCTCGAGAAATATTTTACCTGGCCCACCACCTTTTATGACAACCACCTTTTTCACTCATAAATTGTTGGAATACCTTCGTTATTCATTTGAAATTGTTAGTTTACCGTTACTTCATACTTTGCCACTCAATTTTTCAAAAAAAAAGCTAAAATTTTATTAAAAAAGTTGAGTTTTTTTGGGTTTTTGCTTTCTGGCTGTTTTTTGGGAAATATCGTCCATTTAGGCCGAAATTGCTCTATTACAAACTTGTAGAGAATCAAATTTCCCACAACTTTCGCCATTTACGATTTTTCGATATTTTTTCAAATAACGGACTGACGCTCGGTTGAAACTTCTTGACGTTTTAAAAGAATTGAAATTTGTAAATTTCAAATCGTCGTAATTTTCTTGTTTTTTGAGCTACAGGGTGTACAAACCACTCGTTTGAACCCCCTCGAGCTGCTCTTTCTTGTGGTGCTTGCCAAAAAAATCTATCTCAAAAAATACGTACAGGGTGAGCAAAAAACCAGAACCACTTGCATTTGCGTGCACACCCTGTATACAGTAAACCGTATTGAAGTTTTAGCGTTACGTAGCTTGGTGCAGTAGTTCATTTAGAAACTTTTTGGTCTCTTTCAAATTTTTTGTAACTCTAACCATTTCGGAGATATTTACCAAAAACTGGATTGGTGCACTTTTAATAAGAAACTGGTCCAAAAATTGAACACCCTGTATCTCGGTAATTTTCCAACGTACCGAGTGGTTCAACCACTCAAATTAACCGTTTTAAACTCCTCTTTCCAGTGGTACAAGCCAAAATAATCTATCTCAAGAAATACGTACAGGGTGAGCAAAAAACCAGAACCACTTGCATTTGCGTGCACACCCTGTATACAGTAAACCGTATTGAAGTTTTAGCGTTACGTAGGTGGGTTAAGTGGTTAATTTAGAAACTTTTTGGTCTCTTTCAAATTTCTTGTAACTCTAACCGTTTCGGAGATATTTTCCAAAAATGGTTTTGGTGCATTTTTAACCAGAAACTAGTCCGAAACTTGACCACCCTGTATCTCGGTTATTTTCCAACGTACAGAGTGGTTCAACCACTCAAAAGAACCGTTTTAAACTCCTCTTTCCAGTGGTACAAGCCAAAATAATCTATCTCAAAAAATACGTACAGGGTGAGCAAAAAACCAGAACCACTTGCATTTGCGTGCACACCCTGTATACAGTAAACCGTATTGAAGTTTTAGCGTTACGTAGCTTGGTGCAGTAGTTCATTTAGAAACTTTTTGGTCTCTTTCAAATTTTTTGTAACTCTAACCGTTTCGGAGATATTTTCCAAAAATGGTTTTAGTGCATTTTTAACCAGAAACTAGTCCGAAATTTGACCACCCTGTATCTCGGTTATTTTCCAACGTACAGAGTGGTTCAACCACGCAAATTAACCGTCTTGAACTGCTCTTTTCTGTGGTGTAGAGCAAAAAATTGTATCTACAAAATTGCGTACAGGGTGAGCAAAAATAGTTACCAACTAACAATTTCGTGCACACCCTGTATACAGGCAACTGTATTCAGGTTCAAACGTTACGTAGTCTGGTTTAGTGGTTCATTAGGAACAATTTTTCATTCTTGCAATTTTTTTGTAAATCTAACCGTTTTCGAGATATTTACCAAAAACCACTTTGATGCACTTTTTACCGAAAATTAATTTTAAAACTTGACCACCGTGTATATCGGTTATTTTCCAACGTACCGAGTGGTTCAACCACTCAAAAGAACCGTTTTAAACTCCTCTTTCCAGTGGTACAAGCCAAAATAATCTATCTCAAAAAATACGTACAGGGTGAGCAAAAAACCAGAACCACTTGCATTTGCGTGCACACCCTGTATACAGTAAACCGTATTGAAGTTTTAGCGTTACGTAGATTGGTGCAGTAGTTCATTTAGAAACTTTTTGGTCTCTTTCAAATTTTTCGTAACTCTAACCATTTCGGAGATATTTTCCAAAAATAGTTTTAGTGCATTTTTAACCAGAAACTAGTCCGAAACTTGACCACCCTGTATCTCGGTTATTTTCCAACGTACAGAGTGGTTCAACCACTCAAAATAACCGTTTTAAACTCCTCTTTCCAGTGGTACAAGCCAAAATAATCTATCTCAAAAAATACGTACAGGGTGAGCAAAAAACCAGAACCACCTGCATTTTCGTGCACACCCTGTATTCAGACAACCGCAATGAAATTATAGCGTTGCGTAGGTGGGTTCAGTGGTTGATTTAGAAACTTTTTGGTCTCTTTCAAATTTCTTGTAACTCTGACCGTTTCGGAGATATTTTTCAAAAATGATTTTACTGCATTTTTAACCAGAAACTAGTCCGAAATTTGACCACCCTGTATCTCGGTTATTTTCCAACGTACCGAGTGGTTCAACCACGCAAATTAACCGTTTTAAACTCCTCTTTCCAGCGGTATAAGCCAAAAAAATCTATCTCGAAAAATACGTACAGAGTGATCAAAAAATGAAACCACCATCATTTTCGTGCACACCCTGTATACAGACAACCGCAATGAAATTATAGCGTTACGTAGGTGGGTTAAGTGGTTGATTTAGAAACTTTTTGGTCTCTTTCAAATTTCTCGTAACTCTAACCATTTCGGAGATATTTTCCAAAAACTGGATTGGTGCACTTTTAATAAGAAATTGGTCCAAAAATTGAACACCCTGTATCTCGGTAATTTTCCAACGTACAGAGTGGTTTAACCACTCAAAAGAACCGTTTTAAACTCCTCTTTCCAGTGGTACAAGCCAAAACAATCTATCTCAAAAAATACGTACAGGGTGAGCAAAAAACCAGAACCACTTGCATTTGCGTGCACACCCTGTATACAGTAAACCGTATTGAAATTATAGCGTTACGTAGGTGGGTTAAGTGGTTCATTTAAAAACTTTTTGGTCTCTTTCAAATTTTTTGTAACTCTAACCGTTTCGGAGATATTTTCCAAAAATGGTTTTAGTGCATTTTTAACCAGAAACTAGTCCGAAATTTGACCACCCTGTATCTCGGTTATTATTCAACGTACCGAGTGGTTCAACCACTCAAATGAACCGTATTGAACTGCTCTTTTCTGTGGTGTAGAGCAAAAAATTGTATCTACAAAATTGCGTACAGGGTGAGCAAAAATAGTTACCAACTAACAATTTTGTGCACACCCTGTATACAGGCAACTGTATTCAGGTTTAAACGTTACGTAGTCTGGTTTAGTGGTTCATTAGGAACAATTTTTCATTCTTGCAATTTTTTTGTAAATCTAACCGTTTTCGAAATATTTACGAAAAACCACTTTGATGCACTTTTTACCGAAAATTAATTTTAAAACTTGACCACCGTGTATATCGGTTATTTTCCAACGTACCGAGTGGTTCAACCACTCAAAAGAACCGTTTTAAACTCCTCTTTCCAGTGGTACAAGCCAAAATAATCTATCTCAAAAAATACGTACAGGGTGAGCAAAAAACCAGAACCACTTGCATTTGCGTGCACACCCTGTATACAGTAAACCGTATTGAAGTTTTAGCCTTACGTAGATTGGTGCAGTAGTTCATTTAGAAACTTTTTGGTCTCCTTCAATTTTTCGTAACTCTAACCATTTCGGAGATATTTTCCAAAAATAGTTTTAGTGCATTTTTAACCAGAAACTAGTCCGAAACTTGACCACCCTATATCTCGGTTATTTTCCAACGTACAGAGTGGTTCAACCACTCAAAAAAACCGTTTTTAAACTCCTCTTTCCAGTGGTACAAGCCAAAATAATCTATCTCAAAAAATACGTACAGGGTGAGCAAAAAACCAGAACCACCTGCATTTTCGTGCACACCCTGTATACAGACAACCGCATTGAAATTTTAGCGTTACGTAGGTGGGTTCAGTGGTTGATTTAGAAACTTTTTGGTCTCTTTCAAATTTCTTGTAACTCTAACCGTTTCGGAGATATTTTCCAAAAATGGTTTTAGTGCATTTTTAACCAGAAACTAGTCCGAAATTTGACCACCCTGTATCTCGGTTATTTTCCAACGTACCGAGTGGTTCAACCACTCAAATTAACCGTTTTAAACTCCTCTTTCCAGCGGTATAAGCCAAAAAAATCTATCTCGAAAAATACGTACAGAGTGATTAAAAAAATGAAACCACCATCATTTTCGTGCACACCCTGTATACAGACAACCGCAATGAAATTATAGCGTTACGTAGGTGGGTTAAGTGGTTGATTTAGAAACTTTTTGGTCTCTTTCAAATTTCTCGTAACTCTAACCATTTCGGAGATATTTTCCAAAACTGGATTGGTGCACTTTTAATAAGAAATTGGTCCAAAAATTGAACACCCTGTATCTCGGTAATTTTCCAACGTACAGAGTGGTTCAACCACTCAAAAGAACCGTTTTAAACTCCTCTTTCCAGTGGTACAAGCCAAAACAATCTATCTCAAAAAATACGTACAGGGTGAGCAAAAAACCAGAACCACTTGCATTTGCGTGCACACCCTGTATACAGTAAACCGTATTGAAGTTTTAGCGTTACGTAGGTGGGTTAAGTGGTTCATTTAAAAACTTTTTGGTCTCTTTCAAATTTTTTGTAACTCTAACCATTTCGGAGGTATTTTCCAAAAATGGTTTTAGTGCATTTTTAACCAGAAACTAGTCCACCCTGTATCTCGGTTATTTTTCAACGTACCGAGTGGTTTAACCACTCAAATTAACCGTCTTGAACTCCTCTTTCCAGTGGTGCATCACAAAAAATTCTAACCCAACTAATGCGGTACAGGGTGAGTCAAAACAGTGATCCCGTATAGTTTTTGGGCACCCCCTGTATACTAGCCGCCATAACGGACAATGAAATTTCAGTGGATCGGTTCAGTTTTTAATTCCCAATAATTTTGCTCTTTTGTATTTTTTTCGTATCTCTAACCGTTTTGGAGGTATTCAGTCAAAACGGTTTGGGGGGGGGAGGGGGTGGTTTCAAAGCACTATTTGTGGCTTTGACACAGTTTTTAAGGTAAATCTCCCTTAGGCGGCCCTTAAGGGCAAAAACACCCGAATACAATCTGATAGAGAATGAAATTCCCTACAACTTTCTCCTCTTACACTTTTTCGATATCTTTCCAAATAACGGAGATATGATCGATTGAAATTTGTCTTTGTAAAAAAAAAAAATTTAATTGAAAATATCTTTTTTTTTTTTTTTTTTTTTTTTTGATTTCAGGTCAAATTTGCGGTGGCCATTGTTGCGACAACGACATTGAGCTACAGCTACAAGATCAAGGTCAAAAGGACTTGGCAGACTTGCTACGTCACAATTCAAGGTCATTGCTGGGACCTTTAAATCGCACTTCCCTTTTACTACAAAGTAAGTGAAAAGTTGGTTATTTTAAATGGGACACCCTGTATATTATTACGTCATTCGATTCAGCTTTCTCAGACCTACAAAATGACACCAAATGTGTACTAGAAAAAGTGTTTGGTTTCTGAAATATTTGAGAACAAATTTTAGAAAACAAAAAAAAAATAGTTTTTTTCGAGTAACTCGCTTAGTTTTTGAGATATCGTGAAACCAACCTCACCATCGTTTTTCCTGGAAAATTTTAACATAAATTGACACCGAGACGCAATTTCTAGCTAGTCAAACAAAAAAGTTAGTTTTTTCGGCTCAAACTACAAAACACCCTGTAACTCATTTATTTTTTCACTTAGACCCCTCGAGTGACCACTCGTTTTCTACTAAATCGGGGACGGGGAATCGATCTGCGTTGTCAGAATTCACCTACGTTTCACTCAGATTGAGTTTTTAACAAAATCGTGGTTGAAAAAGTAGTTTTTTTTTAATAACTCGCTTAGTTTTTGAGATATCGTCAAACCAACTTCACCATCGTTTTTCCTGGAAAATTTTAACATAAAATGACACCGAGACGCAATTTCTAGCTAGTCAAACAAAAAAGTTAGTTTTTTTGGCTCAAACTACAAAACACCCTGTAACTCATTTATTTTTTCACTTAGACCCCCCAAGTGACCACTCGTTTCCTACTAAATCGGGGACGGGGAATCGATCTGTGTTGTCAGAATTCACCTACGTTTCACTCAGATTGAGTTTTTATGAAAATTGTGGTTGAAAAAGTAGTTTTTTCCGAATAACTCGCTTAGTTTTTGAGATATCGTCAAACCAACTTCACCATCGTTTTTCCTGGAAAATTTTAACATAAATTGACACCGAGACGCAATTTCTAGCTAGTCAAACAAAAAAGTTAGTTTTTTCGGCTCAAACTACAAAACACCCTGTAACTCATTTATTTTTTCACTTAGACCCCTCGAGTGACCACTCGTTTCCTACTAAATCGGGGACGGGGAATCGATCTGTGTTGTCAGAATTCACCTACGTTTCACTCAGATTGAGTTTTTATGAAAATTGTGGTTGAAAAAGTAGTTTTTTCCGAATAACTCGCTTAGTTTTTAAGATATCGTGAAACCAACCTCACCACCGTTTTTTCTGGAAAATTTTAACATAAAATTGACACCGAGACGCAATTTCTAGCTAGTCAAACAAAAAAGTTAGTTTTTTCGGCTCAAACTACAAAACACCCTGTAACTCATTTATTTTTTCACTTAGACCCCCCAAGTGACCACTCGTTTCCTACTAAATCGGGGACGGGGAATCGAGCTGTGTTGTCAGAATTCACCTACGTCTCACTCAGATTGAGTTTTCAAGAAAATCGTGTTTAAAAAACTAGTTTTTTTCTAATAACTCGCTTAGTTTTTGAGATATCGTGAAACCAACCTCACCACCGTTTTTCCTGGAAAATTTTAACATAAAATGACACCGAGACGCAATTTCTAGCTAGTCAAACAAAAAAGTTAGTTTTTTTGGCTCAAACTACAAAACACCCTGTAACTCATTTATTTTTTCACTTAGACCCCTCGAGTGACCACTCGTTTCCTACTAAATCGGGGACGGGGAATCGATCTGTGTTGTCAGAATTCACCTACGTTTCACTCAGATTGAGTTTTTATGAAAATTGTGGTTGAAAAAGTAGTTTTTTCCAAAAAACTCGCTTAGTTTTTGAGATATCGTGAAACCAACCTCACCATCGTTTTTCCTGGAAAATTTTAACATAAAATGACACCGAGACGCAATTTCTAGCTAGTCAAACAAAAAAGTTAGTTTTTTCGGCTCAAACTACAAAACACCCTGTAACTCATTTATTTTTTCACTTAGACCCCTCGAGTGACCACTCGTTTCCTACTAAATCGGGGACGGGGAATCGATCTGTGTTGTCAGAATTCACCTACGTTTCACTCAGATTGAGTTTTTAACAAAATCGTGGTTGAAAAAGTAGTTTTTTCCGAATAACTCGCTTAGTTTTTGAGATATCGTCAAACCAACTTCACCACCGTTTTTCCTGGAAAATTTTAACATAAATTGACACCGAGACGCAATTTCTAGCTAGTCAAACAAAAAAGTTAGTTTTTTTGGCTCAAACTACAAAACACCCTGTAACTCATTTATTTTTTCACTTAGACCCCCCAAGTGACCACTCGTTTCCTACTAAATCGGGGACGGGGAATCGATCTGTGTTGTCAGAATTCACCTACGTTTCACTCAGATTGAGTTTTTAAGAAAATCGTGGTTGAAAAAGTAGTTTTTTCCGAATAACTCGCTTAGTTTTTGAGATATCGTGAAACCAACTTCACCATCGTTTTTCCTGGAAAATTTTAACATAAAATGACACCGAGACGCAATTTCTAGCTAGTCAAACAAAAAAGTTAGTTTTTTTGGCTCAAACTACAAAACACCCTGTAACTCATTTATTTTTTCACTTAGACCCCCCAAGTGACCACTCGTTTCCTACTAAATCGGGGACGGGGAATCGATCTGTGTTGTCAGAATTCACCTACGTCTCACTCAGATTGAGTTTTCAAGAAAATCGTGGTTGAAAAAGTAGTTTTTTTTAATAACTCGCTTAGTTTTTGAGATATCGTCAAACCAACTTCACCATCGTTTTTCCTGGAAAATTTTAACATAAATTGACACCGAGACGCAATTTCTAGCTAGTCAAACAAAAAAGTTAGTTTTTTTGGCTCAAACTACAAAACACCCTGTAACTCATTTATTTTTTCACTTAGACCCCCCAAGTGACCACTCGTTTCCTACTAAATCGGGGACGGGGAATCCAGCTGTGTTGTCAGAATTCACCTACGTCTCACTCAGATTGAGTTTTTATGAAAATTGTGGTTGAAAAAGTAGTTTTTTCCGAATAACTCGCTTAGTTTTTGAGATATCGTCAAACCAACTTCACCATCGTTTTTCCTGGAAAATTTTAACATAAATGACACCGAGACGCAATTTCTAGCTAGTCAAACAAAAAAGTTAGTTTTTTCGGCTCAAACTACAAAACACCCTGTAACTCATTTATTTTTTCACTTAGACCCCCCAAGTGACCACTCGTTTTCTACTAAATCGGGGACGGGGAATCGATCTGTGTTGTCAGAATTCACCTACGTTTCACTCAGATTGAGTTTTTATGAAAATCGTGGTTGAAAAAGTAGTTTTTTTTTAATAACTCGCTTAGTTTTTGAGATATCGTGAAACCAACCTCACCACCGTTTTTCCTGGAAAATTTTAACATAAATTGACACCGAGACGCAATTTCTAGCTAGTCAAACAAAAAAGTTAGTTTTTTTGGCTCAAACTACAAAACACCCTGTAACTCATTTATTTTTTCACTTATACCCCCCAAGTGACCACTCGTTTCCTACTAAATCGGGGACGGGGAATCGATCTGTGTTGTCAGAATTCACCTACGTTTCACTCAGATTGAGTTTTTAAGAAAATCGTGGTTGAAAAAGTAGTTTTTTTTAATAACTCGCTTAGTTTTTGAGATATCGTCAAACCAACCTCACCATCGTTTTTCCTGGAAAATTTTAACATAAATTGACACCGAGACGCAATTTCTAGCTAGTCAAACAAAAAAGTTAGTTTCTTTGCGTTCTAGAGGGTTCTAGAGCTTAGAAGTAACGTAACACTAAAAATGCAGCTTCAACAGCGCATAGCTCCTTTATTTGAGGAGTTACAGCAAAAGTGGAAATCAGAGTTGTTGTAGGGAATTTTACGCTCTACAAGATTGATTCTTAGCGTTTTTTCCGTAAAAGGCCATTTCAGGGAGTTACAGGCCGAAAACTGTGTGCAGGTAATTTGTTTGCTTCTCGCTCAATTCTGCGTGGAAAAATCAAACTTTTTGGCCGAAAATACTCGAAAAAAAACCGCAAACATTCCATTTCGGTTGCCGGGACATCTGCCAGTGGATTTTTGGCATCGAAACGTGGTGAAAATGTCAATGACCAGAACGAGAGAGAGAGAGAGAGAAACGGAGAAAGATAGAGAGAGAGAGAGAGAGATGTGGGGGATTTACCTGCAAATAACCGTGAAACTGAGGAAATTTTCAATAATTTATAAATTAAATAAATAAATAAATTAATTTATTTTGATAGAACCACCCTGTATACATATGGCCGCCATTTTGTTTTTTTTTCTGATCAATAAAAATCTATTTTTGATGAAAATCTCGCTTTTACGGTTTCTGTTCTCGTTTTACCGTAAATCGAGGTGGGCGTTGCATTCCATGTTATATACAGGGTGTCCCATAAATGTGTACTTTTTTGCAGGGACGAAAAGGACAGTCCAACTTTTTGACACCCTGTAACTCGGTTATTTCGACAGTTACAGGGTGGATCAGTACAGGAATTTGTAAGCTGACAATCCTAGTTATATTTTTGTTTCTATGACATTTTGACGTCAGCTGTCAAATAAGCGAGTTATTCAAGATCAAAGCGACAAGTGTCAGAAAAATTACCGATTTTTTCATTTAGTAACTTTGACGCCCTCTAGCAGCCAAACCGTATAACCAATCAAGTGATTTGACTATATTTTCTGAAAGCTGACAATCCGAGCTATATTTTTGCTTCTATGACATTTTGACGTCAGCTGTCAAGTAAGCGAGTTATTCAAGATCAAAGCGACAAGTGTCAGAAAAATTACCGATTTTTTCATTCAGTAACTTTGACGCCCTCTAGCAGCCAAACCGTGTAACCAATCAAGTGATTTTATAATATTTTCTGAAAGCTGACAATCCGAGCTATATTTTTGCTTCTATGACATTTTGACGTCAGCTGTCAAATAAGCGGAGTTATTCAAGATCAAAGCGACAAGTGTCAGAAAAATTACCGATTTTTTCATTCAGTAACTTTGACGCCCTCTAGCAGCCAAACGGTATAACCAATCAAGTGATTTGACTACATTTTCTGAAAGCTGACAATCCGAGCTATATTTTTGCTTCTATGACATTTTGACGTCAGCTGTCAAGTAAGCGAGTTATTCAAGATCAAAGCGACAAGTGTCAGAAAAATTACCGATTTTTTCATTTAGTAACTTTGACGCCCTCTAGCGGCCAAACGAATCAACTAATTGACCAGTGTTGTCATATCGTTAAAAAGCCCGTTTTGTTGGCTTTCCAATGATGTACAAAAGTTTATACAGGGTGGACCAAATAAGTGAGATATTTACGTTTGAATGAAACACTGCACTGAAAGAATGAGAAATAAATTGATCAACTTTGAAGCCCTCTAGCGGCCAAACTATCCAACCGATTAAGCAATGTTGCCATATCGTTGGAAAGCCCTTTTCATTGGCTATCCATTGACGTTGCAAATTTATACAGGGTGGCCCAAACAAGCGAGTTATTAACGATAATAATTTGTGTTGCAGATCACGTGAGGGAGCTGGTAAACCATTCGGAAGCGCGAACTTTGTACCTTTTCAGTCAAATTTACGGCGACGAATCGCCCAACGAACCAATCGAACAATTCTACAGCGACATCCGTCGATACGTCACTATCGACCGCGAAGCGTCGATACGCGACACGGACGAGGTGGTGCGCAGCGTCGATAACTTTTTCTCCGCCCTATTTCCGTTGGCCTATCAGACAAAGGCGCCGGAACACTCGGGCGAGTTTGCGGCAAACTATCGCCAGTGTTTGATCGAGCATTTCGACGCGATCGAACCGTTTGCCGCTTACCCGAAAACGATCGCGCGTCAACTGTCGAGCGCGATCGAAACGTCGCGCCGCTTGTTTGACGCGTTGCGCGTCGGCGCGTCCGTGCTGACGCAGGCGGATCACGTGATTGTCAACGACAATCGCAACTGTCACGTCGCGTTGCTGTCAATGATGTCGTGCGCCAAATGTCAAGGGTTGCGCGGCAACGTGAAACCGTGTTCCGGTTACTGTTTGAACGTGATGCGCGGCTGTCTGAGTCGATACGTCGCCGAACTGGATTCGCCGTGGAACGGTTACGTCGAGGGCGTCGAGAATTTGCTAGGAATGTACAAGCGATCGAGCGACGCCAGTATCGATAGCGTCGTTAAGAATTTGCACTCGCAAATCTCCGAAGCCGTGATGCATTTCCTGAATAAAATTATCGATATCGACCATAAGGTGAGTTTTGGAGATATCGAAAAACTGACTACACCAGAGTGTTTTCCGGGAAATTTTAACATAAAATGACACCGAGAATTCGACTCTAGCTTGACAAACAAAAAAGTTGCGTTTTTGGTGGAAAAGACACTTTCCGCATGCAACTTTTTTGTTGATCAACTTAAACCCCCGAGTGACCACTCGTTTTCGACTAATTTGGGGTCGCTGATTTCAATTCTACAATCAGATTTCATGTATCTCTTAATCTGGCCGAGTTCATGGCAAAGTAATGGTTAAAATGTGAAATTTTGAGTGTAATTCGGTTATTTTTTTAAATATCGGAAAACTGACTACACCAGCGTGTTTTCCGGGAAATTTTAACATAAAATGACACCGAGAAGTCGACTCTAGCTTGACAAACAAAAAAGTTGCGTTTTTGGTGGAAAAGACACTTTCCGCACACAACTTTCTTGTTTTTCAACTTAGACCCCCCGAGTGACCACTCGTTTTCGACTAATTTGGGGTCGCTGATTTCAATTCTACAATCAGATTTCACGTATCTCTTAATCTGGCCGAGTTCATGGCAAAGTAACGGTTAAAATGTGAAATTTTGAGTGTAATTCGGTTATTTTTTGAGATATCAAAAAACCGACTGCACCAGCGTGTTTTCCTGGAAATTTTAACATAAAATGACACCGAGATGTCAACTCTAGCTTGACAAACAAAAAAGTTGCGTTTTTGGTGGAAAAGACACTTTCCGCATGCAACTTTTTTGTTTTTCAACTTAGACCCCCCGAGTGACCACTCGTTTTCGACTAATTTGGGGTCGCTGATTTCAATTCTACAATCAGATTTCATGTATCTCTTAACCTGGCCGAGTTCCTGACAAGGGAGTGATTAAAATGTGAAATTTTGAGTGTAATTCGGTTATTTTTTGAGATATCACAAAACTGACTATACCAGCGTGTTTTCCGGGAAATTTTAACATAAAATGACACCGAGAAGTCGACTCTAGCTTGACAAACAAAAAAGTTGCGTTTTTGGTGGGAAAGACACTTTCCGCATGCAACTTTTTTGTTTTTCAACTTAGACCCCCCGAGTGACCACTCGTTTTCGACTAATTTGGGGTCGCTGATTTCAATTCTACAATCAGATTTCATGTACCTCTTAATCTGGCCGAGTTCTTGGCAAAGTAATGGTTAAAATGTGAAATTTTGAGTGTAATTCGGTTATTTTTTGAGATATCTCAAAACTGACTACACCACAGTGTTTTCCGGGAAATTTTAACATAAAATGACACCGAGAAGTCGACTCTAGCTTGACAAACAAAAAAGTTGCGTTTTTGGTGGGAAAGACACTTTCCGCATGCAACTTTTTTGTTTTTCAACTTAAACCCCCCGAGTGACCACTCGTTTTCGACTAATTTGGGGTCGCTGATTTCAATTCTACAATCAGATTTCACGTATCTCTTAATCTGGCCGAGTTCATGGCAAAGTAACGGTTAAATTGTGAAATTTTGAGTGTAATTCGGTTATTTTTTGAGATATCTCAAAACTGACTACACCACAGTGTTTTCCGGGAAATTTTAACATAAAATGACACCGAGAAATCGACTCTAGCTTGACAAACAAAAAAGTTGCGTTTTTGGTGGGAAAGACACTTTCCGCATGCAACTTTTTTGTTTTTCAACTTAGACCCCCCGAGTGACCACTCGTTTTCGACTAATTTTGGGTCGCTGATTTCAATTCTACAATCAGATTTCACGTATCTCTTAATCTGGCCGAGTTCATGGCAAAGTAACGGTTAAATTGTGAAATTTTGAGTGTAATTCGGTTATTTTTTGAGATATCTCAAAACTTACTACACCACAGTGTTTTTCGGGAAATTTTAACATAAAATGACACCGAGAATTCGACTCTAGCTTGACAAACAAAAAAGTTGCGTTTTTGGTGGGAAAGACACTTTCCGCACACAACTTTCTTGTTTTTCAACTTAGACCTTCCGAGTAACCACTCGTTTTCGACTAATTTCGGGTTGCTGATTTCAATTCTACAATCAGATTTCGCGTATTTCTTAATCTGGCCGAGTTCATGGCAAAATAATGGTTAAAATGTGAAATTTTTAGTGTAATTCAGTTATTTTTTGAGATATCTCAAAACGGACTACACCACAGTGTTTTCCGGGAAATTTTAACATAAAATGACACCGAGAATTCGACTCTAGCTTGACAAACAAAAAAGTTGCGTTTTTGGTGGGAAAGACACTTTCCGCACGCAACATTCTTGTTTTCCAACTTAGACCCCCCGAGTGACCACTCGTTTTCGACTAATTTCGGGTCGCTGATTTCAATTCTACAATCAGATTTCACGTATCTCTTAATCTGGCCGAGTTCATGGCAAAGTAACGGTTAAAATGTGAAATTTTGAGTGTAATTCGGTTATTTTTTTAAATATCGGAAAACTGACTACACCAGCGTGTTTTCCGGGAAATTTTAACATAAAATGACACCGAGATGTCAACTCTAGCTTGACAAACAAAAAAGTTGCGTTTTTGGTGGGAAAGACACTTTCCGCATGCAACTTTTTTGTTTTTCAACTTAGACCCCCCGAGTGACCACTCGTTTTCGACTAATTTGGGGTCGCTGATTTCAATTCTACAATCAGATTTCACGTATCTCTTAATCTGGCCGAGTTCATGGCAAAGTAACGGTTAAAATGTGAAATTTTGAATGTAATTCGGTTATTTTTTTAAATATCGGAAAACTGACTACACCAGCGTGTTTTCCGGGAAATTTTAACATAAAATGACACCGAGACGTCAACTCTAGCTTGAAAAACAAAGAAGTTGGTTGTTTGTTGGGAAAGACACTTTCCGCACACAACTTTTTTGTTTGTCAACCTAGAGTTAGCGTCTCGGTGTCATTTTATGTTAAAATTTCTCGGAAAACACGCTGGTGTGGTCGGTTTTTTGATATCTCAAAAACTCACCGAGTTAGACCCTAAATGGAACATTTTAACCATTTTTTTGCCAAGAACTCGGCCAGGTTAAGAGATACATAAAATCTGATTGCAGAATTGAAATCAGCGACCCAAAATTAGTCGAAAACGAGTGGTCACTCGGGGGGTCTAAGTTGAAAAACAAAAAAGTTGTGTGCGGAAAGTGTCTTTTCCACCAAAAATGCAACTTTTTTGTTTGTCAAGCTAGAGTTGCCGTCTCGGTGTCATTTTATGTTAAAATTTCCTGGAAAAGACGTTGGTGTAGTCGGTTTAACTGTCACACCTGTCAAAGGTCTATTAAATGTATAATGGCGGTTTGACTAACAGTCAAATACGCTTAAATTCATAGGGACAGTGTGATTGACTGTCAAAACTGTAAAATTTGAATTAAATATAAAATGACCGTCAAATTTCAGGTGAAAATGAGCTGCAAACTGCCGGAATTTGTGCCGGCGACGACGGAATCGGTGACGGGAAACAGAACGAAAGCAGCGCCCTCTCGTTACTTTCCCCATTTTCCCGACACCCAAGTGTCCACGTTTCTGTCAATTTTGTCAAAAACGCGCGGATTTTACGCCGAATTGGCGGACAATTTGTGCGGCGACGACACTTTTGCCGATCAACGCGACAAAAAGTGTTGGAACGGCGAACGAGTCGGAGAGTAAGTCATTTTTTTATTTATTTTTTTTGTTTTTTACTTTTTTCTGAAAATATCAAAATTATTTTTTCTTTTTTTTGTTTGTCTATTTTTAGTCGTTTTTTACTTGTTTTTTTTTTGTTTCTTAGATACACGAAAACAGTGATTGGCACGGCAGCCAACGCGCAGATGTACAATCCCGAAGTGAAACCGGTGACGTACGAATACCGGGTCGATTCAAAAATTGCCGCTCTTGTGGACAAACTGAGGCACGTGCATCATGTAAGTGACACGGGGGGCGGTCAATAACATTTTTCTACCGATTTTGCTCAAAATTGGTGTGGGGGTTGCCAGAGCGCTTCTTTCAGGGAACGTAACCTCAAAATTTTGAAATTTAAAAAATCGCATTTTTGCCACCCCTTTTCCACCCCCGAGGGTGGAAGGAAGTGGGGGATATTGTGCGTCAGCCCAATCTAAACCTCCACCCCAAATTTGAACTAAATCACCCCAACCGTTCAGGAGATAGAGCTGGAATAAGGTTACGTCCCCTTACCTTTTCACCTTTTTTCCTTCGCATAGCCACACCTTTCAAGGGATTTCAATGAAAATTGGTGTGAGGGTTGTCAGAAGGCTTCCTCACGGGACCGTAGCATCAAAATTTTTAAATTTTAAAAATCGCATTTTTGCCACCCCTTTCCCACCCCCGAGGGTGGAAGGAAGTGGGGGGTATTGTGCGTCAGCCCAATCTAAACCTTCACCCCAAATTTGAACAAAATCACCCTCACCGTTTAGAAGATAGAGCTGGAAACGTGTTTTAGCTCCCTCCGCTAATTGCGCGGCAAACTTGCAGGTGGCGGTAGCGTCGGCGGGCCAAAACTACGTCGAGGGAATGCAACGGGACGGAACGGACGGTTCCGGTTCCGGCAACGGACCGGACATTGAAGACGACGACGACGAACCGTTGCGCGGTTCCGGTTCCGGAAACGGCCAAGGAGTGGACGAAGGTGAGTACGAAAATTTCGATTTTTTTCGGTTTTTTTCTGAAAAATGTGCCTTTTTTCCAGACCGCACTTACGACACAAACATCGATGCGGTGGTACCCTTGCAACCATCTGGCACCGCTGCCGGTTCGGCGTGCGCGCCTACGGCGCCGGCAACGTTGCTGACAGCTGTCAGTTTGCTGATTCTCACGTTTCTAACCTAAAAAATGAAAAATAATGTTTGACAGTTGTTGTAAGCTTTAGTAGACAATGTTGTTTTACGGTTAAATGTGCTATTTGGCCGTCGCTGACTGTGGGGGTTCAAGGTGGTGCGCAGTGTTGCCAACGGCCCCCCCCCCCCCCTCAAATTTGTGCCATAAACGAGAAAACGCGGATCGGTTAGTATACGGGGGATGGGGCAGGCGCGTATACACTAGGATGAGGTTTGTCAGTGTTTTTCTTAAATATCTTCCTTCGGGTTGGATTTAGACTCCCCTTGTTTGTACTCGTTTTCGACTAAACCGAGGACGGGGAATCCACTGGTGCTGTCAAAATTGGGCTAACTTTCAAAATGGCGGAATAACTTTTCAGGGTGACCCCGTAGGGCAAAAGTGTACTAAACACTTTTTGTAGAGCGTAAAATTACCTTTAAAACGGTTTTTGAATCATCCCAAAATTCCGATTATTAAGCGAGTTACAGCAGATTAACCGTGTGGGGTCACCAAGACCCCATTCGCTGTCCCTTAAATATCTCCCTTCGTGTTGGATTTAAACTCCTGTTGTTTGTACTCGTTTTCGACTAAACCGAGGACGGGGAATCTACTGGTGCTGTCAAAATTAGGCTAACTTTTAAAATGGCGGAATTAGGGATGATAACTTGTCAAGGTGACCCCGTAGGGCAAAAGTGTACTAAACACTTTTTGTAGACCGTAAAATTTCCTTTAAGACGGTTTTTGAATCATCCCAAAATTCCTACTATTAAGCGAGTTACAGTAGATTAACCGTTTGGGGTCACCAGGACCCCATTCACTGTCCCTTAAATATCTCCCTTCGGGTTGGATTTAGACTCCCCTTGTTTGTACTCGTTTTCGACTAAACCGAAAACGGGGAATCTACTGGTGCTGTCAAAATTGGGCTAACTTTCAAAATGTCGGAATTAGAGATGATAACTTTTCAGGGTGACCCCGTAGGGCAAAAGTGTACTAAACACTTTTTGTAGACCGTAAAATTACGTTTAAAACGTTTTTTGAATCATCCCAAAATTCCTGTTATTAAGCGAGTTACAGCAGATTAACCGTGTGGGGTCACCAAGACCCCATTCACTGTCCCTTAAATATCTCCCTTTGGGTTGGATTTAGACTCCCCTTGTTTGTACTCGTTTTCGACTAAACCGAAAACGGGGAATCTACTGGTGCTGTCAAAATTGGGCTAACTTTCAAAATGTCGGAATTAGAGATGATAACTTTTCAGGGTGACCCCGTAATGCAAAAGTGTACTAAACACTTTTTGTAGACCGTAAAATTACCTTTAAAACGTTTTTTGAATCATCCCAAAATTCCGATTATTAAGCGAGTTACAGCAGATTAACCGTTTGGGGTCACCAGGACCCCATTCACTGTCCCTTAAATATCTCCCTTCGGGTTGGATTTAGACTCCCCTTGTTTGTACTCGTTTTCGACTAAACCGAAAACGGGGAATCCACTGGTGCTGTCAAAATTGGGCTAACTTTCAAAATGGCGGAATTAGGGATGATAACTTTTCAGGGTGACCCCGTAGGGCAAAAGTGTACTAAACACTTTTTGTAGACCGTAAAATTACCTTTAAAACGTTTTTTGAATCATCCCAAAATTCCTGTTATTAAGCGAGTTACAGCAGATTAACCGTTTGGGGTCACCAAGACCCCATTCACTGTCCTTTAAATATCTCCCTTCGGGTTGGATTTAGACTCCCCTTGTTTGTACTCGTTTTCGACTAAATCGAGGACGGGGAATCCACTGGTGCTGTCAAAATTGGGCTAACTTTCAAAATGGCGGAATAACTTTTCAGGGTGACCCCGTAGGGTAAAAGTGTACTAAACACTTTTTGTAGACCGTAAAATTACCTTTAAAACAGTTTTTGAATCATCCCAAAATTCCTACTATTAAGCGAGTTACAGTAGATTAACCGTGTGGGGTCACCAAGACCCATTCACTGTCCCTTAAATATCTCCCTTCGGGTTGGATTTAGACTCCCTTGTTTGTACTCGTTTTCGACTAAATCGAGGACGGGGAATCGACTGGTGCTGTCAAAATTGGGCCAACTTTCAAAATGGCGGAATTAGGGATGATAACTTTTCAGGGTGACCCCGTAGGGCAAAAGTGTACTAAACACTTTTTGTAGACCGTAAAATTACCTTTAAAACAGTTTTTGAATCATCCCAAAATTCCTACTATTAAGCGAGTTACAGTAGATTAACCGTGTGGGGTCACCAAGACCCCATTCACTGTCCCTTAAATATCTCCCTTCGGGTTGGATTTAGACTCCCCTTGTTTGTACTCGTTTTCGACTAAATCGAGGACGGGGAATCGACTGGTGCTGTCAAAATTGGGCCAACTTTCAAAATGGCGGAATTAGGGATGATAACTTTTCAGGGTGACCCCGTAGGGCAAAAGTGTACTAAACACTTTTTGTAGACCGTAAAATTACCTTTTAAATATTTTTTGAATCATTCCAAAATTCCTGTTATTAAGCGAGTTACAGCAGATTAACCGTTTGGGGTCACCAGGACCCCATTCACTGTCCCTTAAATATCTCCCTTCGGGTTGGATTTAGACTCCCCTTGTTTGTACTCGTTCTCGACTAAACCGAGGACGGGGAATCTACTGGTGCTGTCAAAATTGGGCTAACTTTCAAAATGGCGGAATTAGGGACGATAACTTTTCAGGGTGACCCCGTAGGGCAAAAGTGTACTAAACACTTTTTGTAGACCGTAAAATTACCTTTAAAACGTTTTTTGAATCATCCCAAAATTCCGATTATTAAGCGAGTTACAGCAGATTAACCGTGTGGGGTCACCAGGACCCCATTCACTGTCCCTTAAATATCTCCCTTCGGGTTGGATTTAGACTCCCCTTGTTTGTACTCGTTTTCGACTAAATCGAGGACGGGGAATCTACTGGTGCTGTCAAAATTGGGCCTACTTTCAAAATGGCGGAATTAGGGATGATAACTTTTCAGGGTGACCCCGTAGGGCAAAAGTGTACTAAACACTTTTTGTAGACCGTAAAATTTCCTTTAAGACGGTTTTTGAATCATCCCAAAATTCCTACTATTAAGCGAGTTACAGTAGATTAACCGTTTGGGGTCACCAGGACCCCATTCACTGTCCCTTAAATATCTCCCTTCGGGTTGGATTTAGACTCCCCTTGTTTGTACTCGTTTTCGACTAAACCGAGGACGGGGAATCGACTGGTGCTGTCAAAATTGGGCTAACTTTCAAAATGGCGGAATAACTTTTCAGGGTGACCCCGTAGGGCAAAAGTGTACTAAACACTTTTTGTAGACCGTAAAATTACCTTTAAAACAGTTTTTGAATCATCCCAAAATTCCTACTATTAAGCGAGTTACAGTAGATTAACCGTTTGGGGTCACCAAGACCCCATTCACTGTCCCTTAAATATCTCCCTTCGGGTTGGATTTAGACTCCCCTTGTTTGTACTCGTTTTCGACTAAACCGAGGACGGGGAATCCACTGGTGCTGTCAAAATTGGGCTAACTTTCAAAATGGCGGAATTAGGGATGATAACTTTTCAGGGTGACCCCGTAGGGCAAAAGTGTACTAAACACTTTTTGTAGACCGTAAAATTACCTTTTAAATATTTTTTGAATCATCCCAAAATTCCTGTTATTAAGCGAGTTACAGCAGATTAACCGTTTGGGGTCACCAGGACCCCATTCACTGTCCCTTAAATATCTCCCTTCGGGTTGGATTTAGACTCCCCTTGTTTGTACTCGTTTTCGACTAAACGAAAACGGGGAATCCACTAATGCTGTCAAAATTGGGCTAGCTTTCAAAATGGCGGAATTAGGGATGATAACTTTTCAGGGTGACCCCCGTAATGCAAAAGTGTACTAAACACTTTTTGTAGACCGTAAAATTTCCTTTAAAACGTTTTTTGAATCATCCAAAATTCCTGTTATTAAGCGAGTTACAGCAGATTAAACCGTTTGGGGTCACCAAGACCCCATTCACTGTCTTTTAAATATCTCCCTTCCGGTTGGATTTAGACTCCCCTTGTTTGTACTCGTTTTCGACTAAACCGAGGACGGGGAATCCACTGGTGCTGTCAAAATTAGGCTAACTTTCAAAATGGCGGAATTAGGGATGATAACTTGTCAGGGTGACCCATAGGGCAAAAGTGTACTAAACACTTTTTGTAGACCGTAAAATTATCTTTAAAACGTTTTTTGAATCATCCCAAATTCTGATTATTAAGCGAGTTACAGCAGATTAACCGTTTGGGTCACCAGGACCCCATTCACTTTCCCTTAAATATCTCCCTTCGGGTTGGATTTAGACTCCCCTTGTTTGTACTCGTTTTCGACTAAACCAAGGACGGGGAATCCACTGGTGCTGTCAAAATTAGGCTAACTTTCAAAATGGCGGAATTAGGGACGATAACTTTTCAGGGTGACCCCGTAGGGCAAAAGTGTACTAAACACTTTTTGTAGACCGTAAAATTACCTTTAAAACAGTTTTTGAATCATCCCAAAATTCCTGTTATTAAGCGAGTTACAGCAGATTAACCGTTTGGGGTCACCAGGACCCCATTGAGTTTTTCTTAAATATCTCCTTTTGGGTTGGATTTAGACTCCCCTTGTTTGTACTCGTTTTCGACTAAACCGAGGACGGGGAATCCACTGGTGCTGTCAAAATTAGGCTAACTTTCAAAATGGCGGAATTAGGGACGATAACTTTTCAGGGTGACCCCGTAGGGCAAAAGTGTACTAAACACTTTTTGTAGACCGTAAAATTACCTTTAAAACGTTTTTTGAATCATTCCAAAATTCCGATTATTAAGCGAGTTACAGCAGATTAACCGTGTGGGGTCACCAGGACCCCATTGAGTTTTTCTTAAATATCTTCCTTAGGGTTGGATTTAGACTCCCCTTGTTTGTACTCGTTTTCGACTAAACCGAGGACGGGGAATCCACTGGTGCTGTCAAAATTAGGCTAACTTTCAAAATGGCGGAATTAGGGACGATAACTTTTCAGGGTGACCCCGTAGGGCAAAAGTGTACTAAACACTTTTTGTAGACCGTAAAATTACCTTTAAAACATTTTTTGAATCATCCCAAAATTCCTGTTATTAAGCGAGTTACAGCAGATTAACCGTGTGGGGTCACCAGGACCCCATTGAGTTTTTCTTAAATATCTCCTTTTGGGTTGGATTTAGACTCCCCTTGTTTGTACTCGTTTTCGACTAAACCAAGGACGGGGAATCCACTGGTGCTGTCAAAATTAGGCTAACTTTCAAAATGGCGGAATTAGGGATGATAACTTTTCAGGGTGACCCCGTAGGGCAAAAGTGTACTAAACACTTTTTGTAGACCGTAAAATTACCTTTAAAACAGTTTTTGAATCATCCCAAAATTCCGGTTATTAAGCGAGTTACAGCAGATTAACCGTGTGGGGTCACCAGGACCCCATTCACTGTCCCTTAAATATCTCCCTTCGGGTTGGATTTAGACTCCCCTTGTTTGTACTCGTTTTCGACTAAACCGAGGACGGGGAATCCACTGGTGCTGTCAAAATTAGGCTAACTTTCAAAATGGCGGAATTAGGGATGATAACTTTTCAGGGTGACCCCGTAGGGCAAAAGTGTACTAAACACTTTTTGTAGACCGTAAAATTTCCTTTAAAACGGTTTTTGAATCATCCCAAAATTCCTATTATTAAGCGAGTTACAGCAGATTAACCGTTTGGGGTCACCAGGACCCCATTCACTTTCCCTTAAATATCTTCCTTTGGGTTGGATTTAGACTCCCCTTGTTTGTACTCGTTTTCGACTAAACCGAGGACGGGGAATCGACTGGTGCTGTCAAAATTAGGCTAACTTTCAAAATGGCGGAATTAGGGATGATAACTTTTCAGGGTGACCCCGTAGGGCAAAAGTGTACTAAACACTTTTTGTAGACCGTAAAATTACCTTTAAAACGTTTTTTGAATCATCCCAAAATTCCGATTATTAAGCGAGTTACAGCAGATTAACCGTTTGGGGTCACCAGGACCCCATTGAGTTTTTCTTAAATATCTTCTTCTAGAGTGGATTTAGACTCCCCTTGTTTGTACTCGTTTTCGACTAAATCGAGGACGGGGAATCCACTGGTGCTGTCAAAATTGGGCTAACTTTCAAAATGGCGGAATTAGGGATGATAACTTTTCAGGGTGACCCCGTAATGCAAAAGTGTACTAAACACTTTTTGTAGACCGTAAAATTACCTTTAAAACGTTTTTTGATTCATCCCGAAATTCCTGTTATTAAGCGAGTTACAGCAGATTAACCGTGTGGGGTCACTAAGACCCCATTCACTGTCCCTTAAATATCTTCGTTCGGGTTGGATTTAGACTCCCCTTGTTTGTACTCGTTTTCGACTAAACCAAAAACGGGGAATCCACTGGTGCTGTCAAAATTGGGCTAACTTTCAAAATGGCGGAATAACTTTTCAGGGTGACCCCGTAGGGCAAAAGTGTACTGAACACTTTTTGTAGACCGTAAAATTACCTTTAAAACGTTTTTTGAATCATCCCAAAATTCCGATTATTAAGCGAGTTACAGCAGATTAACCGTGTGGGGTCACCAAGACCCCATTCACTGTCCCTTAAATATCTCCCTTCGGGTTGGATTTAGACTCCCCTTGTTTGTACTCGTTCTCGACTAAACCGAGGACGGGGAATCTACTGGTGCTGTCAAAATTGGGCTAACTTTCAAAATGGCGGAATTAGGGATGATAACTTGTCAAGGTGACCCCGTAGGGCAAAAGTGTACTAAACACTTTTTGTAGACCGTAAAATTACCTTTAAAACGTTTTTTGAATCATCCCAAAATTCCGATTATTAAGCGAGTTACAGCAGATTAACCGTTTGGGGTCACCAGGACCCCATTCACTTTCCCTTAAATATCTCCCTTTGGGTTGGATTTAGACTCCCCTTGTTTGTACTCGTTTTCGACTAAACCGAGGACGGGGAATCCACTGGTGCTGTCAAAATTGGGCTAACTTTCAAAATGGCGGAATAACTTTTCAGGGTGACCCCGTAGGGCAAAAGTGTACTAAACACTTTTTGTAGACCGTAAAATTACCTTTAAAACGGTTTTTGAATCATCCCAAAATTCCGATTATTAAGCGAGTTACAGCAGATTAACCGTGTGGGGTCACCAAGACCCCATTCACTGTCCCTTAAATATCTCCCTTTGGGTTGGATTTAGACTCCCCTTGTTTGTACTCGTTTTCGACTAAACCGAGGACGGGGAATCGACTGGTGCTGTCAAAATCGCGCCAACTGTCAAAATGGCGGAGATACGTCATTTACGCCCCCCCCTGAAACGTTTTTTGCCCATAACTCGCTAGGAAAGCGCCTTAGCCGAAAAGTGGTAATAACCTTTTTTGTAGATCTTGCAATTTCCTATAAAATGGCCTCATCCACGCAACCTCTTGAACTTTGGTACAGGGTGGTCCGAATTGAATGTGTACACAGAGTGAACGGTAGAAAAACAAATGACGTTTGCGCTTACATATCACAAAAAACAAAACCAAAATGGCCGCCATTTGATCGGTTTTTGTTTTTTTTTTTGACGTCACCAAATGACAAAAGACTGCGTGCTCGAGTGTCTGATTTTTTTTCTGTCAGTTAAGTTATTTAATTTTTTTTCCTTTTCTGTGTATGACTATCTGTGATTGGGGTTAGGTTAGGTTAAGTTAGGTTAGGTTAGGTTTAACCAAAAGTCATGTGATCTGAACTAAATTATGTGTGGAACAGAAAAATTAGGAGTTTATTACTGTTGAAATGTGGAATCTTTGATCGAGTCGCCTGTAACACGTTTTTAGCTGTCAATTTGACATTTCTGACACTAGGGTGGGAGTGACGCAGTTAATTTTAGTTGCGTTGGATTCCCCACCCTTGAATTAGTCGAAAACGAGTATAAACTCAATTTTTTCAATTGACAGCTGTCAAAATGACAGTCCAACGTCAAAATGTCAAAAATACGAGATTATACTCGTTTTCGACTAATTCAGACTCGAGGAATTCAAAAAATGTTAAATTAGTTTTGAAAAGTCAACGCTTCTACAGTTAAGACGCGTTTAACAAGTTTTAGCTGTCAATTTGACATTTTTGCCATCAGGGTGGTAGTAACGCAATTCATTTTAGTTGCATCGGATTCCCCACCCTTGAATTAGTCGAAAACGAGTATAAACTCAATTTTTTCAATTGACAGCTGTCAAAATGACAGTTCAACGTCAAAATGTCAAAAATACGAGATTATACTCGTTTTCGACTAATTTTAGGATGAAAAAAGCAACGCAACTGAAAATAATTGCGTCACTGTCACCCTGATGACAGAAATGTCATATTGACAGCTGACAACCTACTTAAATGACACTTTCAAACATCAAAAGCTGTCAAATTTCAGTTTGATCGCTAAAAATGAAAACTGTCAGTTTTGACGGAGCTGTCAAAAATGACAGTACAACAGAGTCGATTTAGAGTGAAAAAAAAAACTATATAATTAAAGTGATATTTGTTAATAATTATTAAATCCCTGATGATGGATGCGGAACGCAATAAATTCGAAACGTCGTTGTTTGATTGGTGCTTTCTTTTCAATGTTTTATTTAATTTTGTATCATACTGTATAATGTAATATATTTAGATTATTGTTCTAAATGTTGGTTGTTTTATTGTTTTTTTCTTGACAATTGGCGAATGCGCCCCCCACTACCGTTTGTAGAAAATGCGTTTCATTTGAATCTGCATAACTGTCTTATTTGACTGACATGATACTGATTTTAATACGTCAATGG